>VXBP01008282.1:1646014-1670956 GCA_013400115.1 Rhinopomastus cyanomelas | reverse complement strand
AATATATCTGTCAAGAAATTAGAAAACCACCTCGCTTCCATATGCCAGGAAATTTATTAACTATCTACATTGCACAAAGATGTAACTAATGATTTTCATGTACCTGTCAGATGTCAAATGCCAACCAAGAATTCTAACTGCTGGTGAATTAACAAGCACATAAGGGAATACAGCTGTAGATAGGCTATACATGGAAAGCCCTAGGCAACACCAAGAAGGGGAGGGATGTCACTCCCTTTGTATTTTAACAATTGCATAAAGAAACAAACAGCAATGAGAATGAAGGCAAATTGGGGTGATTCCCCCATAAAAATGCATGAACAACAGCTCTGTTTGAAAGGGACAGGTAAACATAAAAAAATATCAACCTTCCCCTCTTACTTGAAGTTAAGATTAAATTCTTAGGAAGAACAAGACAAAAACACTCAATGCTAACAAAGAAAATAACATTAGATTAACTAATGTATTCGTTAACTGCATTTTAAAATAAGTACATATGTCTTTCAGACTAATTGGTTAAGTCCTTACCTGTCTCAACAATTTCTCAACAGCCGACATTACCATGAGCCCTCTCCACACAACCGGTGCTGCCTCTTCTATCAAGAAACCCATAGACATGCTGAAACAACAAAGCAAAGCCTTTAGCTTTCCACTACACCATCAAGTACATCTGTAATGAAGCTTTACTTAAATCAAAACATATGCTCACCATGCGATTCCATAGTTCTTAAGGGGCCTCATTAGATTTTCTAAAACAGAAGCAAACAAGGGTTGTTGGGGGTTTTTTGTGCAGGGGAGCTGTTTTGGGGGTTTGGTGTTAAGTTTTTCTAAAGAAAAAATTCTATACAAATTCTTCTTCTTTTAAGAGCAGATTTCCATCTCTGTTAAAAGCATTTGTCCCTTTTTTCCCCCCTCATGACTAAAATACTCATACACATTTAACTATTCTACCCAAGAACCTGGCCTCACTTCATAGATCGTTACAGTTTAGTGATACCATTCATTTTTTTTCCCCAGAACAACAATGCATTCACCCCTAATATAGTGTCACCTAGTGCTGTCACAATTGACTTCACCTATTTATATGAAATCCCTATGCTGCAAGACATAAATCCTCTATTAGGTAGTTTCTACTTCTGCGATACTTTGCTAAATGCTGAGTCACTTGTATCACAACTACAAAATGAAGGGACTTCAAAAATGTTTCTAAACTATGTGATTCACTAATCTCATGAATCAGAGGATTGTTCCTATTAACATACCAGTGTTTTGGGGAATTCTTGTCTTGGTATTAAGTCTGCTTTGGAACCTCAGAGGAGAGGTACCAAATAAAGCCATGCTTAATCTCAGCAGATCTGGGTGAAAGTCCTGGATTTCTTCAGACTGGCACAAGTCTGCAGGACTTGCAAATTTCTATTGGAACAAATACACTTATGGAGCACTACAGTGGTAATGTCCTTGTCATGCTCCATATTCTTACATATACTAGTGTCAAAACATAAAAAGAGAGGCAATAGTGTAATTGTTCTGCTGGCAAAGGGACAAGCAAGAAGAACACAAACAAAAATAAAGAGTGCATTCAAAACAAAACTTTGCAAATGCCAAAAACTTCTCTTTATAGTCTCTGCCATCTGCAATCCACACCCTATCTCAAAATGGTGTAAGCACATGCCAAAGAACAGAAGCAATTTTATTTAGCCTAGCTGACTTATTTTAGGAGCATGCACAGGCAGGAACCGGCAGAAAATGGGGTTTTATGTGATAAAAATACATTACAATGCATTTTTTGAGGGAAATCTTTGATGTGCCCAAAGTAAAATATATACAGAGACAGTAAAATGAAAAACAATGTGAACATAACACAGTGCACTCAGAGCTGAGCTCCAAACTCAAACAAAGTTAACACCCAAATGCTGGCAAACTGAACTGCTACACTCGGTGGATTTTCATTGCTTTCAAGCAATCAAGTCAGTGGGCATTCAAAAGCATGCAGTCTGGTAGAGAAACAGCAGAAAATAAATTGAATGTTTTGATTTACAAACCAGAAAAACCAAAATAGGAAGCTAAACAAAAAGACTTGAATTGCCATCCCCAGACATGTTTAAAGTCATGTCTATCTGGAGCTTAGTGACGTGCTTGGAGAGCAGTGTAGGAGAAAGGGACCTGAGGGTCCTGGTGGACAGCAAGATGGCCACAAGCAAGCAATGTGGTCTTGTGGCCAAGTGGGCCAACAGCTGCTTAGGGTGGATCAGAAGGGGAGTGGTTAGCAGATCAAGAGAGGTACTTCTCCCCCTCTACTCTGCACTAATGAGACCGCATCTGGAGTATTGTGTCCAGTTCTGGGCCCCTCAGTTCAAGAGGGACACAGAGCTGCTGGAAGGTGTCCAGTGTAAATTAACAAAGATGATAATGAGAATAGAACACCTCCCGTAAGAGGAAAGGCTGAGGGAGCTGGGTCTCTTGAGCTTGGAGAAGAAGAGACTGAGGAGTGACCTCCTTAATGTCTATAAGTATATGAAGGGTGGGTGTCTGGAGCATGCAGCCAGGCTCTTCTTGATGTCATCTAGTGACAGGACATGGGGCAATGGGTGTAAGCTGGAACACAGGAGGTTCCATATAAATATCAGAAGGAACTTCTTCCCAGTGAGGGTGACAGAGCATTGGAACAGGCTGCCCAGGGGGGTTGTGGAGTCTCCCTCTCTGGAGGGATTTAAAACCTGTCTGGATATGCTCCTGTGCGACTTGGTCTAGGTGGCACTGCTCTGGCAGGGGGACTGGACTAGATGATCTTTCAAAGACTCTTCTAGTCCCTAATGATTCTATGCTTTAGTGGTAGGCTTGGGACAGTTTAGGTTAATTACTGGACTCGATCTAAGGTCTTTTCCAGTCTAGGCAATTTTGAAATTCTAAAATGCATTTATTCTGACAATGTTCACCAGAACACTATGCCACACCTCAGTTCAATCCAAGCACTCTATGTCCGTCAGATACCCAGAGGCTGACATCTCAGCATCCACTACCTGCACGGACAGTTTCTTATGTACACAGCTCAGGCTACTCTCACAGAGCAGACACCTTCAGAGATACACCTCTCCTTCAACTCTGTGGGTCGAGTGAGCATATGAACACTGACCCTAGAGAGCAGCCAAAGGGCCCCTCTGTTGCTAAACGTGCACTGCTTACATCTTATCAGTAAAGCTTTATTTTATGGATCTGGATCTTATTTTCTTCTGTTAACAATCAGTATAAAATGCTCTAAGCAGACAGATATAATGAATTTATAGAGTGTACAAGAACAACTCACAACCTGCTGTATATTCTGGCTCTAATGTTCTGCATATTCTCAAAATAAAACACTGCAAAGCACCCCACTGTTTGCCTACTGCTAAAAAGCATTCTTAATACTATCTCAGATCTAAAGTGCTTCAGTAGGCTCTGGTAATCATCCTTGTCTCATCAAAAGCAACAGGCATTCCTCCCCCTTCACCCTGGGTCTCATGAAGATTTTTCTAAAACATCACATGAAAAGAAGATTTAGCTTAATGAGATCTCAGTAACATCTCTAATTCCCTACTGTTTCCAAAGCAGAGTTAACACTTCCTTCTCTGTTACCAGATGCCTATCACACTGCTCCTAAACTCCAGCACACAACAGATTTACTGGAATAGCAATGCAGAGCCAATACCATGCCACCCATGCTAAGAGATCAATAACATATCCTCGTTTACAGCTTTTCAGTTAGCTTGAAGGCCCTAAATAAAGGGTGCTTTGTTTTCTCTGAATATACAAAATCAGATCAAGATGAACAGAGAACCAAAGAAATACCAATAAAATGTCTCTTCTGGTGGGACAGAGAAGGGCATTGGAAAAGGCAGACATGTAAATTCATGACAGCATTACATATGTTACACATGATGGAGCCCAGCTTTCCCAGAGATGGCTGAACACCTGCCTGCTGATGGCAAGTACCAAATGAATTCCTTTTTCTGCTTCAATCGCAAGCACAGCTTCTGCATTACCCATTAAACTGTCTTTACCTCAACCCACGTCTACCCTTCCAATTCTGTCCCCATCCCACTGGGGGTGGAGGAAGAGAGCATTGTGTGGTGCTCAGTTGTCTCCTTGTGGCTTAATCCCAGTGGGCATCTTAATTCTTGGCTTAGTTTTGAGAATAGCTTTGCTGACTGATGCACGAGAGCAAGCAAAAGCTCACACTGAGTCTTACCTCTTCAGGTAAGTAAAGATCATTATTCCAGAAGGTTGTGGTGTTACACAACATCTGCTCAGGAGGCATCACACTGTTTAAGAAAAGCAAAGGTGGCTTGTAATTATTAAATGTGACTATAGCGGATCACGCTACACCCTTGCAAAACTATTTTGAGCTCACTAACTGAGTGAGTACTAATGCAGAGGAGTTGCTTAGAGTTTTCAAGTGTCTGAAATAGAGGGTATGTCAACTTTTTGCAAAGGTAAAAAAAATTATCCAGACACGAGACAAGAACAGCAGAAGCTCACATTTTCCTACCTGTTAAAGATTTCCTATTGTACTCCTCTATTTCTGGAACTTGCTATTTTAAGGGAAGATCGGATACTTCCTATATAAATCATTATTTTACTTGATTTTTGTCTTCAATAAATCTTGATGGTGGAAGCCACCTGTCCTAATTGGATTTTGGTCTTCAAGCTGGAAAGTGGCCCTTTTAAGGGTTCTGAGGTGGGACATCAATAGCTACAGCCATCAAAAAGTAGGAAAAAATGCACAATTTTCCAGTTAAAAACATCCTACTGACCATTACATGCAGATTTCTAAGTGTTTCCAAATACACCTCCAGTGCAGAGTGATTGCCAGCACAGACACCACCGCCTGCTCCTGGCCATGCTCTGAATGCATCCATTCCCCAATTCTTCATTTTTGTACAGTGCTATCTTCCTAACACCCACACACCCAGAACGAAGACCAGAACCAGATAATCAGACCTTCAGGATCATCCAGTCCAAGCATCAACTCTACTGTACAAAGGTCATTTAACATTCTAACATAACACGCTTCTGAGGTGGGGAATTATCTCACATTACAGCTAAGGGAATCAAGACATGAGCTTTAAAACTTGCTTTAAGCTACTCAAGCGTCCTGTGGATTTGGGGACCTATGCTATGGTCTTCCCCCAAGGTCTGATGCTCTAACAGACCATGGCTCTGCTTACAGCATCCCCAGTGTCGGAAAGCACGTAACGCACAACTGATACGTATCTAGATCTAAAGTTATTGAGCTGAATTGCTTAAGCTACACATTTTTCCCTTGAAACTTAAAAAAAAAAATCAGGAAGAATGAAAATTTTAAAGGGAAACTGAAGTACAAACCCTCTACAACAGGAAAAGCTACAGAAAGTCACAATCTGTACTGTCTGTAAGCATCTATGATTGAGTAACAATTTAGCATCTCACATTTACACATAAAAGCGTCAGCTTTAGAGTGTATTTCTGAACAGCTCCTAAGTTTAAGCATTCTTCTCTCATAGAATGTTAATTTAAATACAACCTGCACTGTAACTCCTCTGCATACATTTATCAAATGTGAGCAAGTCAATACGTCTGCACAGTTTACACAAAAAGCTAAAGGTTCTGCTGCTGTTTGCATAACTCATTATTAGCTGAGGTTTTCATGACAAACTGCCGTTTTCCACCTCCCCATCTCTCAGTGACATCTCACTGCCTGAAACACAGAAGATACAAGGTACAACAAAACACACAGCCACCACACTGTGGATTCCAGGACACTGAACAAGATTATGTGAGACAAACACAGTTAATGTGCAAAACTCACAGACAAGCTGAAGCAGCTCTTTCAGAACAGCCACCTGCAAAACTCTTGAAAGTTTTGCATTACCTGCTTTTTAACTGTGTAGTTTCACACTGCAGTGACTATACAACATCGCAACCTAAGTTAGGGCTCCAGCTTACACAGTACCTCCCCTCATGTACTCTAAGGAACTTATTTGCTATTCATCTTGAAAACCACCTCCTAAGATCAGTGCTCTGTAATGGGAAGATCCAGGTTCTAGTCAGGTACACAAAGGCTTCATTCAGACAATACAGGGTTTCCAACAACTGGACAGGAAAAGTAGCATGAAAGTTGGGTTTTAACTTGAGTGAACATAGTTGTGTACTGCCCCTTGGGATGCCTGGGGGAGCTGAGATGCATGCAGGGCTAGCAGATTCGGCAGCAGACACAGAGGAGAGCCACACTTTCTGAAGGGGCATCTAGATGCCAGACACCACACTGCAGTGCGTATAAAGCAGTTCTAGCTTCCAAAGCAAAGACAACTGAGTTCCACCCACGATGCACTGAAGGGAAAAGAAAAGCAGCGGAGGGGAACAAATAGCTGCAGGGTACCCCTCAATAGAACACTGAGGCACCCAGCTGTGTCAGAGGGGAAAGGATGCTGTGTCCAAAAGGAGGTTAGTCAGAGTCACAAATTTTA
The DNA here is from genome assembly GCA_013400115.1 of Rhinopomastus cyanomelas. NCBI lineage: Eukaryota > Metazoa > Chordata > Aves > Bucerotiformes > Rhinopomastidae > Rhinopomastus > Rhinopomastus cyanomelas. The sequence goes on along the minus strand of VXBP01008282.1, from coordinate 1,664,474 downwards.
AATCATTGTTTTAACTGTAATCACTGTTTTAACTGCTTATGCCAGAAGCACAGAATATTCTATGGGAAGTGACAGACTAATTGAGACTTCAAGCCTGATTTCACACTGTGTTAAAAGTTTATTTGCAGGATTGCCCCAGAAATACTGCAATTTGTATTTTAAGCTTGAAGAGCTCCACACAAGGAAGGCTGTGATTTCCCATTACGCCCCACACTAACAGTGTTACCTAACCATGAAGACATCACAAATACTTAAACCAAAGCAAACTAGCAGTGGGATTCAAAAGAGCATTATTCAGTGCTCACAGTTCAACTTTAAGAAACAAATGCGTAAAGAAATTCAGCTTATTCCAAAAGATTTGCTTCTCCTATTGAGTCAGTCACCCAATCCCATTCCCCGAGTAGGTTTTCCACTTTACTTCCTCCTGCTAAAACTGCAGAGGAAACAAAGGTTCATAAAAGCTTTTGCACTAACACAACTCTTTTGCACACATGTTCTCTCCAAAAGCAAAAGAACTGTTTGCTGGAAAACAAAAGCAAATGTGGCACAAGCAGACAGCACAGTGATTTATGTAGATCTGTTACACTTTGGAGCACTGATGACCTGCTCACTTTTCAATAGAACTAGTTTCAAGTATCTTGACAGTTACGTTCCAACACAAACATCTTTCTTACTATCACTAAAGTAACTCACATTTTGGTAAGACCTCAGATCCCCATGGAACCAAGAGTTTATTTATAGGGATCAAAAGCTTTAACAGACTAATTTGGGTGGGTTCTTTTAGCTCTGTACACCCACGAGGAATGAAATAAACCAACACAGCGTTCAGTTCCAGGCTTCTGTCCTGACACACAAAACCTCAGGGAAGGATCATGTTATTTGAAGCCCTGACCCAAAAAACAAGTCTAGGTGGAAAGACATGGAAGAAAAAAACTTAAAAGCATTACATGCACTTTTTAAAGGAAGAAGCACCTGCACAGTGATGACACAGATGAAAACTACAGTAAACCTGCAGACTCCAGACATTTTAAAATAAAAATTTAATATTCCCCTTTTGCATTTCACATGAATCTCCTCACATATCCTTCTGTGATTTTATTCTCATTTCATCACTTAAGAGGAGAGGCTCTAAATACTTTAAAAGATTGACTTTTACCTACACCAAAGGAAAAAGATGCTAGTTTTTATACTCTTGTCACTTTTAGCCTCTAGTCAATTTAAGGAAAGGATTAAAATACATTTTTTCTATTTTTTAATGTATTCAGCTTTTTTTATTCTGAAAAAAAACACTCCACTGTACTGTGATGGGGAAGGAAATAGGGAAAATACAGAAAGAAACCTACAGCAAAAAAAGAAAAAACCATGAAAGCAAAATTGCAAAGTAAAAATATTGAGACAATTGCAAATTAGTTATTTAACCTAACACCTAGCAGAGGACAGAAACATTTATTCCTCTGAAATAAGCAAATAACTAACTGTATTCAGTGTACAAACAATAAACAACTTCTTCTGTTTATGTACAATGAAATGTGCATTTCATGTCACTTTAATGAAACCATTTTGCAATTTAACTCCAATTTGTAAAGTTGAACCAAACTATTTACATGTCTAAGAGTAAATGTTGTATTGTAATTAGCATCTGCTAGCCATAAGCCATATTAACACTTTCACAATTATTGCACTGCAGGATTAACAACAGGAAGAATGAAACGCTTCTACTTTCAAGTATTTGAGATGTATTTTTTCAGGTTACAGAACTGCAGCAGCAGTTAGTAAAATTTCATTTGCCATTTATCCAGAAAAGCCTGCTCGCAGCAAGAGGCTTTAATTACTACAGTGCATTTCTCATCTTTAACTTTTTTTGCAATTATAACTATGAAGTTATGTATAATGAGGAATAAAATTTTAATACATTAAAAAAATATAAAACCTCTAGACAGTTAAACAGCAAATAACAAGTGCATGCTTATAAATAATTCTTTGCAGTTTGTTATCCTCCTGTCTTGGTTTAACCCCAACCAGTAACTAAGCACCACAAAGTCACTCACTCCTCCCTCTGCTATGGGATGGGGAATTAAAAAACCAGTAAATTCTTGAGTTGAAACAAGACCACTTAACTAAAAGACACACAAGCACAGCACTGTACCCACAACTAGGAAGACAATTATCCCTGCACAACCCAGGACACCATCAACCTCCTGCCCCTGCCAAGAAACAGTCTTCAATTTTTTCCACAAGTGAACTAAAAAATAGCTGAATTAATCCAGTTTGAGGTTATTACATGCTTGAGGGCAGTAGACAGGGTCCAGAATACGTAACATCTGAGTATTCCTCTCATTTTCAACTACCTCAACTCACATGAGTCTCCAAAATATTGATCACAACTAATTACAACATCTTGAATTATTTTGCTCTGTGCAAGACACATGGGACAACTGTACCTCAGCCATTCTGATAAACTGAAATAAGACATCAGCAAAAGTAAAACACTGTTTCAGTTGAGATTTCTGTCAAAATAATCAGTAAGCTCGTGAGTACACTGTACACAAATTGTCACCAACCGGCTATATCGGGACTGTCCTGGGACAGGCTATTCTAAAAGGCTTAATTGCTGAGACAAAAGACATGGAGGGCTCACACCCCCTTATGGGCAAAAGACAGAAGACTCGACTTGGAGAAAACAAAACTTAATTTAAACAACAAAAACACATCAGCCAATAAAGAGGTACAAGTCCAGGAACCTCTCCAACTGGAACCCAAGTCTCCTTAGGGCTGTGGTTCCTTCAGCAGCAAACTACTGCTTCAAAGTCACAGCCTTTTCAAGAATCAGTACCCTGGCTCTGGTGTGGAGTCCTCTATGGGCTGCAGACTGGACTGTTCTGACCACCACTAACCTCCACCATGGGCAGAGAACAAGCTGTTCTGTTGTGGCCCCTCTTCCTCCTCCTCTACACAAAGCAAAGCAATCGCACAGCTGTATGTCTCCCTCTGCAAGAGGGCAGGAGCTCCCAGAAAACAAAAACAGAGCAAAGATATAGAAGGTACAGAAGTAACTATTCTCCTCTTAAATAGGGTCTTTTTCAGAGCTGCTGCTTGGCTCATCCTGAGCCAGAGTTAGCAACTCAGAGCCATGGGGAACTTTCACAAAGCAGCTTGAAGGGGCCACAGTGACCCTCTTCTCATCAACCAAAGATCTTCCCGGCTCAATCCACAACACTGCTACAGCTAGCTTTCTCTCTGATATTACTTTATATTCCAAATTTTGAAAACAAACACCCACTGCTGACCTTTTAAATACAGTTTTATTAAGAAATAAAGAAGAGGACATAATTCAGCAATTAAGCGCTGAAATATAAGAAAGCACTCAATGGTCATAGGAAAAAAAAAACCTACCAAAACCTTCTTAATCACTTAAATTAAGTGAAGAAATGTTATAGTGACCTGGCAAAATGGCAGTATCTTTATGGTAATATAATAATCCTTTCTTCTCTGCCAACCAGTTTAAATGGTAGATTTTTTTTAAAATAAAAAATTATGCAATTCAGTAAGCCAGAAAAGAGCTTTTAAGTAAATTGTATGGGAAAAGAAGTAATGCTTTTGTAACTTGTGTTATAAGCTTTGCCTTGTGCACATGCTGCTATAGCAGACATTAATATTTATTCCATAGCTGGATAATCCTCCATTAGCTAATTGAATTCAATTGTCAACTTGGTAACCAACATTTCCCTGACCATTTAGTTAAACTATTCTGAATGACACTTTAAGTGTTAGCAGACTTTCCAGTGTACTCCAGTTTGAAAAATTAAATTCAGGGAGAATGCCTCATTTATACATACTCTCTCCTCACTAAGTACTCCTAATTCATTTTGAAAATTTAAATTATAGCATAACTATTATAATTTCTATTCTGTAATTGCTTCACAGATCTATTCTGTATGGTACTAGGCATCCCTAATCCCTTTCCAACTGCTACATGTAAGAAACAGAAATGAAAGAGCACAAGAGAGCTCAGAATCACCCAGGATTACTCTGCTGACTCCATTTTAAACCCAGGTCTCACACTCAAGACAGCAAGTGTGTAGTAGGATCCTGCACATGTTCAAAACTACTGACAGTAACCTTTCTTTCCAGTGTCTGGTAAAAATTCATGAGATTCCCAAAGCCTCTGGACCAACACAAAAAAAACCAAACAAACAAGAAAAGACTCTGAATATACTACTACTTGTACAAACTAGCTTTGAAAGTAACCTCATCACTAAAATAATGAAAAAAACCTCACTAAAGGTCTTGCTTGCAGCCCCGCCTCTGTGCCACACCAAGGAAGCACCAATGAGTGGTCCATTCCCATGCCTGTACAGAGAAGACATCAAGAAAAAACACTCGGACTTACTTGATGTTAACTCTGGGTTCCCTTTTAAGTTCATCATCTTTGGAATTGAAGGTCCATATATGTCTGCATCAAGTAAACCAACTTCTTTAGTCTGTGTAAAGAATAACAAAGAAGTATCATCACAATGTCTTAGGAATCATAGAATCATTAGGGATTGCAAGAGACCTTGAATGATCATGTAGTCCAATCCTCCTGCCAGAGCAGGACAACCGAGACCAAGTTGCACAGGAACATATCCAGGCAGGCTTTAAACCTCTCCAGAGGAGGAGACACCACAACCCTCCTGGGCAGCCCGTTCCAATGCTCCGTTACCCTCACTGTGAAGAAGTTCCTTCTGATATTTATATGGAACCACCTACGTTTCAGCTTACTTCCTTTAAGCATTATCAGTTCAGCAAAATTTCAAAACTGCCCTTAGAAATAAAAATACAATTTTTATTCTAGACAAATTGCCACTGTTTCCTTTCTCTCTGAATTGTAATTGAAGCATGAAACAATGACATGTCTACAAGTTGAGCCAGATGTCTTCACACAACACAGACGAGTAATCTACAGTATCTTCACTTGTCCATTTTACTTGTAACGCAGCCCCAGACTTTATATTAAAGAACACTATAAGCAATATTTTCCCTATTCTGTGTACAGTTACACAAATATTTTAACTTTTTAAAAGGTATATTTAATATATTTACATTTAAATATTGAAAGTTCTGTTTATAAATATACATAAACTTGCATTAATTCACACATACTTGTGACTATAAGGAATGTGAAAAACAAAAAAAATCATTTTCATCTTCCATTTCAGTGGCGAGAATAGACTTGTGCAGATGTCTTGAAGATACTGAAGTGCAAGTCTCTGAAGCCAGTTACACAGGCATAGCAAGGTAACCAAAAGCATTTACATCCAAGAACAAGAAAAGGTTTATTCAACTACACAGAGCACATTAGGCAATAAACTTTAAATAAAAATGAACTCAGCAATGCAGTCTAGACTTGAAATATATGCTTTTTATAGACAGACATATGTATTTTGTGCAACTTGAAGTGTTTTTCTTACAGATGACAAGACAAACAACCAATTACCAAGTTCTGCAAATGAAGTAGTAAAGAGTAAGGTCCTTAAAGCACTGAACGTCAAGTTCCTGTGACTAAGATGCTAACTGTATTTAGCATTTTGCAGAATTCCAAGCAAGTATGTTTAAGGGCTTGTTTGAAAGGTTAAGGCAGCAACGGGAGCTTTTCCAAGAACGTCAAATCAGACTTTCACTGTTTGTCTTTCAGCTTCATATTTCAGATGATGCTTCCACAATGTGATATCATATACTAAGCCATTCTGTTACCACAGTTTTAATGGAAAAGATGGAGAGAAAGGTAAAGGCTCAGTGGTAACTATGAAGTTTCTGGCTAGAGGAAGATTACAAAGAGGCTTCTCATGCAAGTATACAGTACCCCTACCCTTGAAGAAGATTTCTAAACATAAAAGAATATTCTGTGGCAAACAGTTTGTTGGGTTTTTTTTTTTAAAGCTGAAATGTACCTGGATTAAAAACCGAGGTCTTCAGGTCAGTACTTCTAAATAAATCAATTTCAAGGCAGATAAGCCAACTCACTGAAGCCTTGAGACCTGAGAAGCAAGACTACCCTTTTACTCCAACACATGTAATCATTTAGGTTTGGGAATTTGGGAAGGGGTTCTTGTGGGGGTTATCATCCTTTTTTTCCTTCTTTTTATGTTGTTATTATTGAACCCTGGAGATACCCTTGACAGCTAAAGAATTTTAAAAGTGTTACATTTACTTAATATAATCCAAGTGCAATTTAGGATCCAAGTGTATCCTACATGTCACAATTTAGAGGTAAAAAACTGTTATTGGACATGATCTAATACGCGCCCTGAAGAATAAGCTTTTACTAGAGAAAACAACCAAATCTGAGTTCAGTTGATCGATACAAGAGCTAAGCATATGTAATTCATGGATTATTTAATTTAACTTCTATTATTTTAACGTTTTTCTCTTTATATCATCTTGTGAAAGCTAGGACAAAAAAGCTCGAGTTACTCTGACAAATTATTCTCCTTCTTGCCTGCTGTATGAAAGCTGCAATTTCAAAAAGACTGAAAAGACCCATTTTTATATTAGATTTCAAAGACATCAATATCAGTATTAGACCTGCTTTGTTCTTGTACAAAATGAATATTTTAACAGATTAGAAAGACTCATGACTCATTCCCTTTATCTGTGTCAGCAGCTAATCGAACCCATCAAAACATCATCTAAGGGCTGTGCCACCTAATTCCTTCTCAAATGAAAATAAATATTTGCAGAATAACCAGCACAGTATTTTAAACCTGACTGACATTCTTCCCCTCAACTTTAAGGTTTTTCCAAAAAACTATGACTATGCACTGACTACAAAAATCTTACAATTCACTACCATTTTATTTCAGCCTAAAGAGACTGAAGATTCTGATTCCATAACTTCTCCAGTGAAGTGATCCTGCTGTGGCAGGGGGATTGGACTAGATGATCTTTCAGGGTCCCTTCCAATCCCTAACGATTCTGTGATTCTATGTTAAGATTTAGGATGACCTAAGTTATTTGGATTGACTTCATGACCTTCCAGACATAGTTAGATCTTCATCACCACAGGCCACTTATTTCTAGGAATCAGCATTTATGGTACAAGTGTACCATAGTTCCTGAAATAAATACACACACACCAGACAAAAAGGTCCCTAAATGACCTCGGAGGACTCTGCAAATTCAACCACTACTCCAAATCACAACACTAATCTTTGTTTCAAGCTCAAACAACAAACCTGACAGTCTGCCTTCCAAGATGTACTACTTCTGTTCCCATATATGGTCCAATAAAACATGGTCTTCAAAGAGAAAAGTAACAGAATGTCCAGTTTCTACATCTCCAGCTAATGAAAGGCACACGTGTTCCTGAGAGCACAGTGCCTTCTGCAGAATTATAGGATAAAGGGCTTTCAGAAAATCTTCAAATCACTGGCAGAATATCACTAAAACCAGACTAAAGTAGTGCTGGGATTTTTTAATTCATCAAGTAATTCGACTTAGTAAGAAGTGCTCATACTGCCTAAAACCAGCAGCTTACACACAAAGCATTGGCCCAATAACCTAAGGGTTTCAGTTTTGCTTCTCCCAACTATTCCTGCATTTGCTAGCTATTAGTATGCTAGCACCCCTAGCATACCATCTAGTAACCCTTTACTCAAAGTTAAATTAACTAGGAAAAGCATTATAGCAGCTACAAGGAGTCTTTTAAGACAGGCACAGCACAGTCCAGATCATCTATTCCAGCATTTACAATGTTTTAATTGCCCAAGAGACAAAATAATTTGTACACACCTGGATGCTACCACATGAAACTGTTAATCAAAATTACCAACAGCAGATATGTCTCGTGCTGACTGAAGTTCAATCCAGATACATGAGTTACAGTCATAAGAAATTAAAATTTAATAAGATGTGTTTGCACCCATATAGCCCACACCTCACATAAATCAGCACATCTTTCAAAGCACTGCTGTTATTAAAACACATCCTAAAAAACATGCCTAAAACATAATATCAGAAAAGGAAAAAAAAGGACATCTGGACAGAAGGAACAGATTACAGGGGAATACAAGCAGGACCAAGAAGGCCACTTAAAAAAAAGCTCTAGGATTCCTCTGACACTTTTCAAATTTTATATGAAACATCTCATACCACTGCTGAACCAATTTCTTTAAGTAATACAAGGGTTACAGAGTCAGAAATGCAGCATTCAAAGCACATCCAGGCATGTCCAACTCTCCTTGCTTCTAAGTGTTTTTCAGCACACACCACTGTGACAGACCCTTTCAGGACTACAGAAAAAGGATTCAGGTAACACAACTCCATCATTTTCTTAGGACTGCACTTCCTCATTATAAAAATATTTCCACCCTGTGCTGTCAAACAGCGCTCTGTCTCTCCAACTGGTGCTAGAGCAATGACCAAGTTCAAAACAGCTATTCTCAAGCTTTGTCCCTTTCATACCTCCTGCCCAGCTGTGGAAGAAGTTTGAACCATTCAAGTTTACTACACTCTGAAAATACTTTTTAGAGACCTATATGGGGTTTTTTGTTGCCTTACTGCAAGTTCTGAACAATTTAACCTCTCAAGACGTAACTGATGATATAACCATTCCCACATGACTTAACCACGTACTTCCATGTCATTGGAAGCTACTCTGAAAAAAATACACCAATACATGCAAAACTATTGACCTCTTCACAAAGAGCAAGAATCTTACCAACATTTAATCAGGCAAAGGGACCACAAAAGCATATTGTCAGCACATGAGAACACAGTACTCCCTTGGCCTTCATGAACTTAAGGCCACAAAAAAAAACCTTTACAGGATAAAGAGCTGTGGTAATAGAACTGTTGACTCCTTATTGCCTTACATTTCACCATTAGTGATTACATCTTCCTTTTAACTTCACTACCATTGTCTGTCTAAACAAAATACTAACTTGCCCCATCAGATGTAGCTAAAGATTTTTGAGAAATACTCAATGTAAGGTTCATCCATAAAACCACTTCTGTCTTACCCCAGTAAAAATACACTAATGTTTTCATTCCAATTTAGAAACTCCCCTCACCTACCTGAAGAAATGAAAACCCCTGTCTTCATCATCAAGTACAGATTGTCATTTACAAGACAAATAAATGCTACTTCAGTAGCTATTCTTGCATATGACCCTGAAGGCTGAGAATCCTACATCTTCATTTTCTGCAAAACAAGCATAGATAACTAAAAAGACCCTTTAACTTCTCTGTTAAGATTCTCAATGTAATTAGAATTCAGTTTAGCCTTTGAACTTGGTTGATGCCTTGTGAGTGACAGAGATCAGCAAGATAGCTGTACTCTAAATTCATGATTTTCAAGCTCTGAAGTTAGTAATCATAAATTATTTTTGGGGAAGAAATGAAAATAAAGTTGTCAGAGAGATCTTGTAAAAAAAAAAAAAGCAGGATATTTTGCCTCTTCTGCTTTTCCTTACACAGATTCAAAATTATTCAATTGCTACTGTGTTTGCTCTCAGTGAGTTTTCTATACACCCTTGTACAGATGATACAGGTCCATGCTAATGACAAAACTGTAGAGTGATCATATCTCTCCTCCTATTAACTATTTTAGTAGACACGTAACAGGTTTTTAGTTTCTCCAATGCGCTTTCTTTACATGGATTCATTTGTTGTCTTCCAGGTGATATTAACCATGAAATCATTATTTCCAGGAACAGATTTTTCAATCAAATGGAACCATTTCCATTAATGTATCACAAAGGACCATTTCACATCTATTTCTCTGTTCAGTGGAGAATCTGGTAATACTGATTCTTCCAGGTTGCCAAATGCTTTATTGACAAACACATCTGATAGAAGACCTCATGCCAACAGGAAGCAAGAAAAATAAATCCTCTCACAAAAAGCTGCTATAAATAGCTGTTAATCAACATAGCTTACGTTACTGCTAAACATCCAGAGACTCTTTTGCAGCATTAATTTCATTTCTGCTCATCTTTTCTGAGGCTTTTTTCCATACTTGGTAGGGTATATGTATCCCCACTGGGTGTTAGCAGATGATACTTTACTTTGAAGTGAACTCTGCAGCCCACCAGAACTCCCTGGTGCTCAGCCTGGGAGGGAGAGAGGCACAGGTTAATGAGCTGTCATTGTTCTGTACAGTGAAGGATTCCCTACAATTAGAAGTGATCCCAATATTCAGCAGCTGCAGCCCATTCCAGAACCAGAAATCCCAGCTTTGCTAAGTGAAGGTACCCGTTATTTTTAAAGCTGGTGCTCTTAATCCACCACCAGGACTCTCAATTTACCCTTTTAATGTTATTATAGTCTTAGAGCTAATCCCACACTGCAAGCAGCAACGCATGGGACAAAAGGGAACTTAAAATCACGATAGGCTCTGGATTCTTCATTTGACATACTGACACACTGAATAGCCATCATTTAATCCCTAATTTTCTAACTCTTTCAGCTGCACACTATTTAAGTGCCTAGCTGTAAATTGGATTAACACCAGAAAGTACCACCCCAGTTTTGTCACTATCCTAGAATTGCAGACTGACATCAAACACTCATTTGTCCACTGGTTTAAAAGCCCTTTTCCTCATATGAAGATCTCCAAATTTTCTGTCAGCTACATAAATTCTCTGGCATTTCTTCTTACAACAGTCTGCAGTAGCTTACTAAGATTTGTAAATAATCAGCTATCACTAATTCAACCTTGCTTGACCTTCTTGCACTTCATCAAAAAATGCTTGATTACAGCACCTTCTTAAAAATCAATCACCAAAACAGAAACCAGAACCCTAAATATTACAACATCCTACACCCTCACTGCTTTCACGGCACGGCAAATTACAAACATGCTCCACCTTTCACATCAGTCTCTCTGACACCTGCACTAGGCTTTCAATGACTTGAAGACTCAGGATGCAGGCAATTAACTCTACAAACAATACTTTAAAAGGAAAAGCAAACATTTTATTTTGATTGTGATTTGAGGAAAATGACAGTTAAGTAGCCTATATTTTAAAATATTTTTATTTAATTCATTTATTACTTGAAAAATAGTACCATGTTTAGAACTTTGTCTTATTTTCTTTAAAAGCTGTGCTGTTGTTACAAGATAACCCAAATCAATTCTACTTGGCATCTCCAGCTTTACTGACACTTTTTAGCATTTAGCATAAATTAGCATTTAGCCTTACCTACAGCAATTAAAATATTCTGATTCTCTAAGCAACAAAGGTAAAGACATCTAGAAATCAAACCCTAATAATTAGGAAAGCTGCACAGAAGGAGGACAAAAGAGGTCAAAACTTGCCTTCATGCTCTAACAGACAGTGAAGAAGCCCATTATTATCTAAATTCTCCCAGTTTTGTTTGTTGCCTCACACAGAACTTTCCTTTCCAGAAAGAAATACATATGTAAAATGAACTCTCCTATTAACAAAGCAGTTAAAATATTATCCTGTAGACAAATGGCTTAATTACAGCAGCCAAGTATTTGAAAAAAAGCTGCAAGAGAACGGGCAGGGTGCATTTTGAGTAGTCCTAAAATTAACTTGTGTCATTTGATTAAACACAAAGTGCATTTTGAAATAACTAAAAATAATTTTATTAGCACAATACTGAATATACATGAAGAATCCGCTCATACAGATACAATTTCTACACTGTAAGTTACTATACTTGCAGGAAACCTCTCACAGAGATANCTTATTTTCTTTAAAAGCTGTGCTGTTGTTACAAGATAACCCAAATCAATTCTACTTGGCATCTCCAGCTTTACTGACACTTTTTAGCATTTAGCATAAATTAGCATTTAGCCTTACCTACAGCAATTAAAATATTCTGATTCTCTAAGCAACAAAGGTAAGGACATCTAGAAATCAAACCCTAATAGTTAGGAAAGCTGCACAGAAGGAGGACAAAAGAGGTCAAAACTTGCCTTCATGCTCTAACAGACAGTGAAGAAGACCATTATTATCTAAATTCTCCCAGTTTTGTTTGTTGCCTCACACAGAACTTTCCTTTCCAGAAAGAAATACATATGTAAAATGAACTCTCCTATTAACAAAGCAGTTAAAATATTATCCTGTAGACAAATGGCTTAATTACAGCAGCCAAGTATTTGAAAAAAAGCTGCAAGAGAACGGGCAGGGTGCATTTTGAGTAGTCCTAAAATTAACGTGTGTCATTTGATTAAACGTGCATTTTGAAATAACTAAAAATAATTTTATTAGCACAATACTGAATATACATGAAGAATCCGCTCATACAGATACAATTTCTACACTGTAAGTTACTATACTTGCAGGAAACCTCTCACGGAGATACATAACATGCAAGTACTAATGAGTTTTCTACTTAAAAAAATTAGAAATCCATGATGTAACATTTTGACTGTGATACCACCTGAATAAGGGGTGTTTATTTAGCTAATCATCAGCTTTTCTGAGGTATACTCAAACTGCAGAACAAGGTGTTTGGCCCATTGCTGCCAGAGGTCAAGGCCACCCACACGATGGGGCAGAAGTGCCCTACGTCTCCCAGTGCTCCCTCTGAACATGCACATACACCAAGCGCCTGTCATGGTCTTACATATAAAATACCACGTTGCTCAGCAACCAGTGCCTTTGCTTGGAAAAACAAAGGCCTCTCCCTAAGATACATCCCCATTAATATATTTCAAATTTTGGTCCTGGGCTGTCAGTAACACCCTGACACAGGGTTAGGCTGCAGCAGTTCAAACTGATGCCTTCAATCATACTCATGACTACAATCATGTTGCAAGCAGAAGCCACTTGCTTACAAGCCAATTCATTCCCTATGGTTTTACCTCTTGCTTCTCCCTCCTTCACAATACAAAACCCATTTCATCTTATGTTGAAAAATGTACATCTTCCTGGAAAGAAAAGCAGAGTCAAAGGAAGTGTGACTGAGGAGCTTGCCTCACAGTGACAGCACACGCACGCAGCCTCCCAACTGGACTGGTGCCATCCTTAGTCATGCACAGCTGGTGTTTGCTCACTAAAATACTCTGTTCATAAACAGGCAATCTCTATCCTATTATTGCTGCCATCTATTAATTCAACTTGTTTCTACTATAATAAATCGTCTCTGGCCAGGCAGTTTTCATAGTCATTCTAGTCTGAATATGAATCGTCCTGGCAAGACACCCAAAAATTCCTCCCAAGTGCTCCTAGGGGAGCACAACTGACTGCTGTTACATCAAAAGGATGAAAAGAATCAGCTGTCAGACTAAGCAAGCAATTAAAAATAGGACACAAGTATAAAACCAAGTTATTTCTTAACACAAAAAGAACACTGTATAGATTTATAGGTCTTGGTACAAGCACAAGATCTTATACAATTCTTAATGAATCCATCTACAACAGGTAATCCAGGGTACCAGAAGGAGCTAAGAGGCTCCCCAGCTTCTTTCCCTGGCTTTGTATCAAAACCGAAAAAAAACCAAACCAAAACTCAAAAACCACCACCCTACTTTTGTGTTGGATGTGGTATCTAGGCATCTAAATGAAATCCTGTCTTGAATTATTTACTCTGTAACCATGAGGTAAAAATATGCCAAACAGACTGAGCACCAGCATGCAGAACTTGAACTCCTGATTCTAATCCCAGCTCTGCCAACACTGTGTGCCAGTGACAATGTCCAAGGGTCTGTCAATGCCTTAATATTTTAGACTGAAAAACCTACAGGAACTGAAAAAGCTTCTGTATTAAAAAAAAAACTCTACCTACTGAAGCAGTAAGGTTTTGTTTTTTAACGACATAGAGTAGACTTGGAAGATAGAAGCTTTATCAAAAGGATAAAAAAATTCCTTTATGCTTTCACTGCTAATCTTCTTCCAGCTTATGAAACTATCGAACAATAAGGTGTCACAGCTGTTACTGAAAGCAGCAAGAATCTAATCCAATCTCCTCTGAAAGCACCCTCCACAGATCTCCCTTAACAGAACACAGTTGCTTTCAATAGTCTGTGACCTGTATAATCTCAGAAAAAAAGAACACATGAAAGATCAGAAGACAACATTATTCTCCAAGTCATTTAGCTCCAGTATCCTACCTGCTTTGAAAATCTAGTTACAAACATTGAACTGCTAACAGAAGCAGGCTGTATCTAATGAAGGGAGCACAGGCCTTTACTGTCATGGTAAACCATCTTTCTTCACGAGACCTTTCTTTCCTCCTTTAAACAGTACATCAAGTTCAAACATCAGTTTCTATAAATCTGTATTTTGCTTTTATGAGACATAAGGGCTATAATGAAGTTGCAAAAGGCTGCTGAAGCTCTGATCTACTGACAGAATCATGACTGCTTCCTCTGACAGAGATGAGCTTACAATGGCAAGAAAGAGAAACCAATCCCATGGGAAGGAGATGCATCATCAGTGGTTGTCAGAAGTAAAATGAAGAGGTCCATTCCTGCATATCCAAGGTCTAAAATTCACTGTGAACTTTACCAGGAAGCACCAAAGGGCTCTGGAAAACAAGCTGATGGGTTATTTCACTGTAATAAAGCAAAACTCTGCAATGATTGCTCCAATTCAGAGCCCTGGACGATCCCTGCCTGGACCAAAGTCCCAGAGATACCAATTTCATAAATTCAACTCACAAATCTGCTATCAACAGTAGTCCACAAATGGCTCACACCAGCCAATGCAAGCCCAAAGGTTAAATGTAAATATTCCAATATTTAATGATTCTATGATGTATGTCATCATTATCTATTAAATAAAATAGACACACATTAATGCATGAACAAACAACAAAGAGTTGAGTCTACTGATTCTACCCTAATGTTGTTTCTAACCAGCTACTACATTAGTGCACATCTTCACTGTAACAGCAATTTGCTAAACTGTGACCATCAGTTCACTTAAGTCACATACTTCATCTATTTCAGCTGTTCTTCACTGATTTAATAGCCACCAGATGCTGGCCTCCAATTTTAAACCATCACATAACATCTGAAACAACTAGAGGGTTCTGTTTATTTAACTTTCTTGGCTCGGATTCATTTAAAATTATTTCTCAGTCTGGTTTTCCAAATTACTCCAGCAACCACCTCTCCCATCAGTCTAGACTATGGTCTCTCCTGTTTGTGTACTGTACAAGCATTTTAAGGGGATATTGAATTTGTGCATCACATTGTGTTTAAAGCAGATGTTCAACCCCCAGCCAAGGACATGATCCCAACACTTACATATGTAGAATTACCAAGCTTTACCTAAATATAAAATCAAATCAATGCACAAAACTGCATGTTTAAAAAGTACCAGGCACAACCCTAAAAACGCTTAAGCTGTTACATGCAAGTAGTCGACGTGGTTTCCATGGAGTTACTCAGTGACCATGCCACAATATGCTGCAGATCAGACTGCAGGCCACGTTCATTCTGTAAAAGCATTCAACAAATGCCATGTTTTAAAGTTAATTAGAACCATTCAAGCAGTTTTGCTTTTCAAGATGACAGATTTTTCTCCAAAATCAAATTACTCCAGCAGCCTATTTAACACAGAATTAAAAACTGTGAAATATCAAGATCAGATGCCATTACAAATAGTACACATTTCTTATAACAGCTTTACACACTCTTCCCATCAAATGTGATGGAGTTTATGGAAATTTTTTTTATCTTCTAAAAATTTCCTACAGGAAGCATGCAGATTGCACATAAAGCTCACTCCTTCAACCTGCTGTTTTCTTTTACTCACTTTTTAAAACCAGAAAGAGGTGACACATTTACCAGATTAAAGTACTAGAAGATACTCCATATTTAATTAATACTTCATGGAGTACAAAAGCTGCATTATATACCCTTACACAGCAGGTAAAGCTTCCTTCCAAGTTTACCTCTGCGGCAGTAAATGTGCCTAGTGGAACTACTCCCAGTTTGCAGCAGCAGGTGGACTAACGAAGACCTGTTGTTTTTATACTGGAAAGGTTCCCACTGTCTATTTATATTCCAAGTAACAGTTTGAGCAATACCAAGCTGGGCAAAGATACTCTGTCACTCAAAAAAATGTATTTCCAAGTATCAGGCAATATATATAGAGCTCCTTTTTTTACCCCCTTCAGCTATGGATATAAAGTATCTTTACACATTAAATTCTCCAGGAAAAGTAAATCTTCAGAGACATTAAAAAATGTCTTGGACACCATCCAGCACTCATATTTTTTACAAGTCAGTGTTCTGAAGAGACTCAAATTAATTATTTATTATGTGGCTCCAACCTGCACAAACATTCTCTGCCATGTCATCTACAGATCTTTGCAGAACTGCAGTTGCACTCAGGAGGCACACAAGGCATAGGGCACTAAGCCATTCACGGTACTGATAAAATATAAACAAATTCATATACAGGCAAAAGTCCATGAAAAACAAATAGAAGGAATTAGCTGTCAGAGTAAATGCTTAGATTTAACGTATGCCGCTGCCCCCCACGGTAATCATTTTATTTATGACACACATGCTCATTTTGCATTAAAGCTGGTAATTAGATGTTCACCTACCGAATCATTTGCTGCGAGGGCGAGGGCTATATTTACTGCAAGAAAGAATAAGGAAAAAAAATTAAGTGCAAGAAAACTTAACTTGTAAGTATTCAGAGTGTAAAAACACATCACACTGAATAACTGGGTTAATGATCCTAGTACCTCTGCAATACAGTGTAGGAACAAGAAGCTAAGTGGTAGCAGCATCCCCATTTCAGTCCACGTTTACAAAAACTTGCAAACTTTAATCTTTTAGACACCACAAAACAAAAACACAACCTGCTTATTTCGCCAAAGGACAACATCAAGAAAAAAATTTTGAGGTACTCACCTGACTTTTGAAAAGTGGACACTGTACTATAGAACTAGAATAACCCAACCACAGGTAGTCTTCACCACAGGTTCTACTAGTACACTAAAAACTAGGTAAACGTTTACCTAAACAAAGTACAGTGACCAGAAAGCTGATTATATCCCTCTTTTGCGATAATTTCTGTATTTCTTGTGACACATGAAATGCGGATACTTTCTGGAAGAAGGTGCAAAGCACACTTTTCACATGATTTTTATATCAGAAAATAAAATCTCATCTACCCTGAAACCATCTGTTAGAACTGAGAAAAAACAGGATGAAGCAATTAAAACAAGTGAGTTTGTTTATAGCTTTTACACTTCCATGGATCCTTCACTCCCGTAACGAAAAAAACACAAGCAAGAAAGCAAGAAATAGCTCACCACCTTTAACTATGCTGGGAGACCCTCCTAGAAATTCTCGAGGACCACAAGAGTAATTACTATAAGCTCAGCTGTAACATGTTTTACAAGACAAAAAAAGGCAGAAAGACAACAAACACAATTTTTTCATGCATAACATCTTTTACTTGCTACACACACTGCAGCATGTGAGTGCACAGAAAGGTAAGTTGCAGTCAGTCCTGTTCTACTGGCAGAGTATGAAGATGCTAAGAACAAACTGTAGAGCCAAACTCCCAGCTTAAAGAACTTGTTATGGAGAAAGAAAAATTCCTTTAAACAAAACGGTGAGTAGCTTAACAAGAAAAATTGTACAGCTCTCACTAAGAAGCACACAGACTCTGTTTACTCCTAAGCTGATAAACCATATGGATTTTATTCTTCTGTTTGCTGTTTAAACAGATGCTTGATTAACTGTTCCCTGAATCAATCAGAGGAAAATTAATTTTCTGAAACCAATCTACAAATCACAGTTGAGAGGAAAAAAGGCAAACCAATGATAAACTTTAAGAAAACACAGTCAACTGCAGTTTATTTCTGAAGAGACACAAAGGAGGCAGCAACTTACTCCACACACTGTCTTAAAACCACTTTATACATGTCTTCTTCCCACCCAATTATCATGTGTGAAAATTAAAGCATCACCCACAGTGCTTCTTCAGTAAATGATATTTGACTACTGAAAGAAAAATGAATAACACATTTTTAGCTGGGTTTAGCTGATTCTTGCAGACTGTTGCCTTTGTCAGTTCCAAGAGCACCTAGAGATGCAGCCTAAACCCCACCCTAAATATTCACGTTGGTCCTAAGCACCAAGCAACAAGAAGTGCAGGAGAGCAGAGCAGATGCATTTCAGAAGCTCAATGCAAACTTCCTTACAAAAATTATTTTTAAAAGCTTCACAGGAGGCTTCAAGGGAAGTCACCACAGTATCTCCACCCATGCTAAACCAACCAACCAGTATCAAGAACATTGCAGAGCTCCAAGTTAGTCTCCTTGAAATCAGTATAAGCCTGGGAAGGTTTATTAGTTTAGACTTTTTGAATTCTCTGAATACTGAGATACTACAAATAAGACTTCCTGGCCCACAATCAGAACACTACAGAGCCAACTGAGTGCATTGGCACACGTGACAAATTTAATCTACATCATCAGTAAATTGCCTATAGAAAACTGAGATTATCTTCCTCTTAAACTGCAGTACTTACAT
>VXBP01008282.1:1610890-1645926 GCA_013400115.1 Rhinopomastus cyanomelas | reverse complement strand
AGCTTTGTGTCATCAGCAAACTTGCTGACAGTGCATGCCAATCCCTCATCCAAGTCATCAATGAATAGATTGAACAGGACCGGTCCCAGCACCGATCCCTGGGGCACTCCACTAGACACAGGCCTCCAACTAGACTCTGTCCCATTGACCACCACTCTCTGACTTCTACCCTGCAGCCAGTTTACAATCCACCTCGCTATCCTAAAATCTAGGCCACACTGCCTCAGTTTGTCTGCAAGGATGCTGTGAGAGACCGTGTCAAATGCCTTTCTTAAGTCAAGATAGATGACATCCACGGCTCTGCCCTCATCCATCCACCTGGTTACACCCTCATAAAAGGCTATAAGGTTGGTCAAGCATGACTTTCCCTTTGTGAAGCCATGCTGACTGTCCCTAATGACCCTCCTGTCCTTGATGTGCCCGGAAACAGCCTCCAGTACAAATTGTTCCATCACCTTTCCCGGGATGGAGGTGAGGCTGACCGGTCTATAGTTACCTGGGTCTTCCTTCTTTCCCTTTTTTTTTTTCCCATCTTATTGCCAGTGGCACTTAGACATAATATAAATGGTTTATGATATTTATCAGAATATTTTTAACATGTAGAAAAGGCCCAAGATGCAAAAACATTAGTTGATCCTGGAAAATAACCACGAACAACACTGTTATCAACTTTTTCAAAGCCCAGACCTGTGTTTGAGCTGGTTAGGAGAACAGATGGATTTTCACCTCAACTCTGAGGGACTGTATTTCAATAATAGTACAGATAGAGTAAAAGCATGCAAGAGAAAAAAGAATTACAGCACAGTTAATACATCAACGTGTCACAAAACTAAGCCAAATCGTCTTGCTAAAAATGTCTGAAGGTCAAGGTAGTTGATATTATCAGTTGCTTTATTTCTTGCAGGGCTAACAAAATGTGAGCAAGAACAGCAGACATTAATTTTACTCTACTTCTATACTGGAAACGGTAAGTTTCGATAAATTAGTAACTTCTTTCAAGGACAATGCTTTGAACACTTATCCTGCCAGATCTATTTTCTAGAGTACTCTCATCTTCAGAGTAATTCAAAAGAAAGCACAGAAGAGACCAACAAAAATAAAACTCACTGTGGCCAGATGGAGTAAATACAGCAAAACGCCGCTAAAAGAGACTTGACAGGAAAGACACAGGAAAAACACACACCAGCCAACACTTAACACTACACAAACTGAAACAATGAAAAAACAGTTTAAGTACACAAACATGGATTGAAAAATATTTTTCCTATAACTTCATTTACTATTTTAATCATTGGTTCCTTTATTTCAGACCAGAAAGCGCTTAAAGCAGTAGAGGATACAAGACGAACACTACACATAGCAAACAACAGCTATTTGACAGGTTATGGAATGGCCCTGACAACCGACAGACCTTATAGCCATTTGTCCTGAAATGGAGAGCTACAGCAAGTCAAACACAAACACACTGGTGGAAAGATTAAGAGTCTAGACAGTGCTTCAAAGAGATGCAGACACTAAGTGCTGATATTTTCTTAGTGTTGGTAATTCTTTAGGAATTAGAGGTGTGTGTTAACCTCTCGCTGCTCTCAAAAAGTTAACTCCTGCTCTCAAAATGTGTCAGCAGAGCTGAGACAAACCAGGTTGCCCAGAAACCTCCAATATGAGGAATGTCATTTTAAGCACGTAACTCAGCAATGATGCCAGGCAGCACATCTCTTCACGCACGTTATCTGATCCGCAATTGCACATCTGAACCGTGAAATTTATTCTCATTTCAATAAACATGAATTTAGATTCCTTTTTCATCTCAATATTACAAATGAATACATTCATTAACAAAAGGCTGTCCAATACAGCTATATTTGAATGGCTCATTTAGATTTCAACTCTCTTGTTTAATGCTTGTTGAACCCTGGTTTTTTTATTTGTAAATGCATGGGTATGAATTCTCAGCTCTAAGTGTTATTTATACACATGCCACACTTTACGTACCAATTACATACAGATGTCAGTCAGCAGAACTTAAATTAGCACATTTGTTTGCAGACATGAGAAAGATCATTTGAATTTACTGTTTAAATTATGTTTAGGGCTTGTTTTGCAAATTGTTGATTTACAAACAGATATTTAGTATTTTCATTAGCCTGAAACACACAGACTATGAATTACAATGATGTTTATTTTGGTTGATAGTTAGGAAACACAAAGTGTTGTTTGCTTCATGTCTCTTTACGCAGCAATGTGTATCTCGTGTGTATAGGATATGTGTATCCTATGCACAGAAAAAATACTTGCCAATTTTATTTTTCAGTCTTTATTCTTTAATATTCATAAATTAACTACAGATATCATGTTTGTCTGCTCTAGTAGTTATTAGCCATTTTCAAGTATAGCTAAAATGCAAACCACAAAATGAGAAATTAAGAGCTACACCAGTATGCATTTCTCAGCAAATGGAGATGAACAGCAGACAATAATTAAACTACAGCATTACTCTTTTTCCAATCTAGAGGCTAAGATCTTTATGCATATTTCTGACCCTTTACAGTGACCTTCTCAAAACAGTTTCTCAGTGGCACCTTTAAGGTTCAAGTACTGCAGTCCTGCACTACTGGCAATCCATTAATTATCTTGTTCTACCACATAAGAAATGTACATTTAAGAGAAAAATTAATTAAAATCCTAACTGTGGAACTCAGTTTGAGGTGCTTCACAAGGCTCTCATTAGTTTGTGTGGTTTAGAACTAGCTATTTATGAAATACCTATAAAATCAATAGTTGGACTTTCCAATCTTGAAAAGTCTCTTCCAATCAAAATGATTCTACAAGCAGATGAGAAAACTGGACAGGCACCCCATTTTGATGCCTTCTAAATATTTGTATCCTCTACAGAGCACATGACTGTGCTGACATAGCACCTGCACTGCTAAGAAGGAACCACAGTATCATCGCACAGCTTACATCTACTCTTGAAAAAGCACACTGTCCCAGGACAGCACTGCACTATTATGAAGTTATTACTCTAAAGCGGTCTGCTCAATGTGCTCCTTGTTCAAAGCCAAGACCTCTGCACCCACATACATCCTCGACGGCTACAATGCGACTTGACAGAGGTGAAGGGCTGTGTTAGTGGAACTCAACTGGTGGGACTGGGTAATAGCACAAGAGCCAAAATGTTAATTACAAAGTATTTTAACAGGTGCAAAATAAAGAACATTAAGGGGGGGGGGGGGAAATCTTACCTGCTGTTGTTGATTTTCCAACTCCCCCTTTTCCAGAAGCAAAAACCAGCACCTGCTTAACTCCTTCTATGGGCTTCTGTTTCGGCAGCCCCCGTGTCAGGATCTGGGTGCGTTTGTCCTTCAGAGCCTCATTCCTGGAGCTGGAAGACTAACAGAAACAGAAATCAAGCAGTTGTGGATGCACCAAGCTGCAGGTTCTCACAAACACTGCTGGCAGGCAAGACTCCACCAGCACACTGAGAAATTCTCACTACTGGTCCAAAACACAGGTTGTGCACACAGGCTGTCCCAAAGGCAGCTGACTTCAGCACAGGCAGACTAACAAGCAACCCCTGTGGGCACTCTGGTTAGACAGTTAGATACGATGGATCTTCACGGTTTAACAAACTGAGGGCCTATACTGAAATAAACCACAACGCCATTTAAAAAGTTGAAGGCTTTAAACAGCAGGCTGTAACTAGTGACTTTTCGTGTTACAGTTGTTCCAAGAAAAACAGACGCAGCCAGCAGAAATCACACAGCAGGGCTGAGAGGTGGGTGAAGCACAAGCGGCTTCCCAGAGGGACTGTCCCTGCGCCGAGGGTGCCAGAGGTACCTGCTCAAGGGCCGCTTGTCCCACCTGAACCACTCTCTGTAGCGACCGTATCCTCGCTGGATCTGTTGCACCATGACAGACCCCTCCTGCCTCCCCTGCCCCTCCCGCTTCACTCACCGCGGAACCCGCGAACCTGCAGCCCAGGAAGAGCCGCGGCGCCGGTGGGACCCTGCGGAGAAGCAGGCTGGTAGCCCTCAGCCCACAGCGCCAGGCGGGAGCCGCCATTTTGGGCGCCGCCTCCCCCGCCCCCGGCGCGTTGAGATGGCGCCGACTCGCCGCGACTCGACCCGCCCCTGACGCTGGGCCGGGCTGGGTCGAGAGGCGACTTGTGCTGATGTCTCGGGGCCTGCACAGGGTGGTCTTCATTCCCGTTTGCTGCCAGAGTTTCGTCCCAAACCATCATGAACATACAGCACGATTTGTTTAAAGCTCTAAGAGACACATCATCTACTGCTTCTGTCCAGTCTAGAAGGCTGTGGAATCGTGACCAATGAATCATCTCTCTAAGCTGCAGATCTTTGTGGCTTTAAAACGCATCCAGTGATAGCAACTCAACTCTCTCCCTGGGCAGCCAGTTGCAAGGCCTAAGAACCCTTTCCAAGAAGTTTTTCTTCCTGCCCAACGTAAACTTCGCCTGGTGCCACTTGAGGTAATTTACTCTTGTCCTATCACTTCTTCCTTTTAAAAGGAGACCAACTCCCACCTCTCTACAACCTCCTTTCACAAGTTGTTGTAGACAGCAAGGTCTCCCTCAGCCTCCTTCAGACTAAACAGCCCCAGCTACCTCAGCTGTTCCTCACAAGGATTGTTCTCCAGACCCTTCATGAGCTTCACTGCCCTGCTTAGGACATACTCTAGCAACTCCACATCCTTCTTGTGGATAGGAGCCCAAAACTGAACCCAGTACTCAAGCTCTAGCCTCCCTAGTGCCAAGCACAGGGGGACACTCGCTTCCCTGCTCTTATTTCTGATGCAATCCAGGATGTCATTGGCCTTCTTGGCCACCTGGGCACATTGCTGGTTCACGTTCAGCTGGCCGTCAGCACCCGCAGGTGCTCCATGTTGTTGGAGGAAATTAGCTGGGTTTGACATGATTTACTCTTGACAAGTCCACAAATAGTGTCCTTGTTAACCGAAGTCGTATTACAGAAGTAGTTCAGATCTTGGCTGTTTCAGGCCATTAAAGATAAAATACAGAGTAGGTAGTGTCCTTTGTTGGTGTCTGTTGTAACATGTAGTTGATCAGAAGGTTTTACATCAGATTAAAACTTTATTATAATAGACATTTCATCTCTTTCACAGCGAGAAGAATCATCACCTCTATTCCCAGTGCTGTTTTTTGACTTATATTATTAGAAGCGCTAATCAAGCATCGTGCTATAACCCACCGTTTTCAAAGGCTTATTCCAGCGCTTAACTACCACACAAAAATGACAATAATAAAAATAAACTTACTGCTATCCTTTAAGTGATTCTTACTCTCGTTTTTTGTACCCACATGCACATGGCAAGCACAGACACCTGAAGAGATCAAATAGGTTCACGATAACTTACTCTACTACCAAACCAAAATGCAGAAGAATACTGAAAACCAATGAGGCTCTTGGTTTTGAAACTATTATGTAGATCTGCCTCAAGGGACATTTTTTTCACTGCCTCAGGAAATCATGTTACCTTTTGCCTTGTAATAAATTTGCATCATTGGTTTCCCTACCTTGAGCAGTTGGAGGCAGACTTAAAGTGCATCGCACTGAAATTAAATCTGTGGTGTGGGATCACTGGTGGGCATATAGTGTAGATATCCCCTCACTTCAGAGTCTGTATAAAGAAAGAAAATGGGAAAGAAGTTTCATCATATAATCTGGTTCCAAGAAAAATCTAACATCAGCTGGAACAATCCTCACAAATATTTTTGTGGGTTTGGGGGGTTTTGGTGCTGATCTTGCATAAAGTTGAACTTTTGCAAAGCAAGCCGAAGGAATTTTACAAACTGTCACAAAAAAACAGTTTTCAGTAGTTTTAATTATAACAATTTCAGTGGAATGAACTGAATGTGAACATGAAAAGTGGGATTTGGCCATTGGTTTAAATCTGCTAATCAATACAGCAGGCATGTTTAGAATGCCATGATTGTTAATAGTGGAATACATTGATTACAGTTTGACTGAGTGGTATTCCACCATCTCTACTAATTGCAAAGACAGTGTTATGGATTATAGTCTTGGAATTGCTTTGGGCTTGCTATGTAAATTTTGACATTGGAAAGTATTTGACTAAGAGTTTTGGCTGACAAATCACTGCAATCCTCGTGCAGGGCTAAAATTTGAGTCTACAGAAATGCAACCAAAAATTAACAGATATTTTACTCCCAGACTTGAGTCTTTATAGAAACTACAGGCAATCTCTACATCTTTTGGACATTTCAAAAGATCAACAAAAGGAAATACACAATATTTAATTTTAATGCAAATTGTTAACGTTTTCTTTAAGTAATGTAGGAAAATGTTTCAAAGACCTTAAATTGCTATTCAGCCTGAACACTAACATGATAAAACTATAATTGATTTTTGTCTGAAACTAGATTGCCTTGTGTTTAAATGCATCCTTTCTCCACCCAAAATCAATTAAGGGTACCCAGGTAGGCGAGCTAGGAGAGGTTTGTTGCTAAATTACTCCAAATTTTAAAAATGAATTACCATTTGAAAAATGACTTGGTAGGATAATCAGGTTGATTTGTGAGCCAGAGGAAACAAGCGGCTAAAATGCCCCACGTGGATTATGAAGACTGGAACCTTTCAAGGCTGATAGAGCCCTGTGTTTCCTTTTTTTGCGTGTCTGCGTAGTATCATATTAATAATACAGTAAGTTAAGGACAGGCTGCAAACCCTTACTCATATGAGCCATTCATTTTAGTCAGAATTTAAACTACAAATTATATTAGAGCTAAAGAACTTTTCTGCTAAACTAAAGATCATTTTAGCTTGATGGCCAGACCGCTAATCCTTGGCTGCAGGGGTATTCTGTATTGTAATGTACCAAACCATGTTGGGGCTGGTGTGTGGGTCACCAGTTCTGGTGACCTGGCTGGTCAGACAGCCTTAGCACACTGAAGATAAATAAGGTTAAAATAAAGGGGTATATCTTATTTTGTCCACATAGTGGTAATTCTTTGGTTCATGGAGAAAGGAAAACCAAGACAGTTCTGTTTTGTGCCAGTTGTTAAAGTTCATGTGATGGACAATGAGGTTGATGTTTGATTAAGAAATATAGACGAATACCTTAAATTATGACATGATCTTCCATGCATTGTTAACATACTGACATAAAATACAGAAAAGTTATGGCAGTTGTAGCACATCTGGAAAAGCCAGGAAAACTTCCCCTAGTTTGTCTGTTAGAAGTTAGAGACCCTGCTTCTACCTGAGCGTCAGACCACTGGACAGTGAGGACACCTAAGGTCACCATGTTCCCTTCTTTCCATGCTATCTTAAAATGGAGCAGTTGTTCCCAAGCTTTATTAAAGCTAAGCCTAGTTTGAAAAAAATGGTAATCCTCTAGGACTTGTGCTTTTACCCAAGAACTGCTGGAGGAAGCCCTGCTGCTCTGCCCGCATCTCTGGCCTCGAGCTCCTTGGCATTACCCCTTGGTTCAGCCTTTGCTCTGTGTGTCCGGATGGCTGCAACCTCATCCCTTTGGCAGCTCTGAGACCAAGCCACATGTCATTAATTAGTTTCTCATGTCTTTGTCATGCTAGTCTTCAATACCAAGGCTGACATCACTAGTATTAAGGCAGTTATCCCCATTTGTTGCAAAGTTAATTTGATTCAGGGGATTTTAACAGACTCTGATTTCAAATATCCATATGAACCAAGTGGGGCTTTACCTGTGTTTTCCTACAGAATATTACCTTGTTCAAGAAACACAGAACATTAGGGACTGGAAGGGACCTCAAAAAATCATCTAGTCCAATCCCCCCACCACAGCAAGATCCCCTAGATTAAGTTGCACAGGAACACATCCAGATGGGTTTTAAATGTCTCCAGAGAAGGAGACTCTACAACCCACCTGGGCAGCCCATTCCAGTGCTCTGTCACCCTCGGCATGAGGAAGTTCTTTCTCATATTGATGTGGAACCTCCTATGTTCCAGCTTACAACCATTGCCCCCTGTCCTATCATTAGATGACAGTGAGAAGATTGTGCATGATATAGTTTTGTCCTGCTCCAGCAGGGGGGTTGGACTTGATGATCTCTTGGGTCCCTTCCAACCCCTAACATCCTATGATCCTATGATATATGGCAGTACTTGAAACTGCAACACTTTAACAAGTGTGATGAAAACACATAAGGAACAGCAATAATGCATTCCTTTTTCTCTATCATGTATATTAATATTTTCAAGAAATATAAGACCACAAAAGTAGCGTCATCCCGTGTGAATGCTTTGCCAAACCTTAAACTGAGGAAGAAATAAAGTTGTCTCCTTTAGTTCTGTTTTGCTAAATGAGGAGGAAGGTCTGGCAGAACTGAGCCACATTTAGCTCGTATATTGCTTTTGTATGAACGTTTTAATCAGTGCAGTCCTTCATAGTCAAGAAGAGACAAAAATCTTATTTAAATTATCTCTCAACTCTTCTGAAGTCAGTCATCAAGTTCTTCAGGTTGATACTGCTTACTGCAGTAACAGCCACATGACAGTGAAGATGCAGCTGATATTACAGCAATTTTTCTAGCTTAAGCAAGCGATGCAGAAAATGAAAAGATTTATTTTGTTGAATATGCCCTTCAATTACACAGCCACAGAGTCTTCCTTAGACACATGATATATAGATACTCCTTGAACAAATGGAATTAACTCCAATTAACAGTATTTCCATACCTGACAAAAAGAGAATAACAAGGGTTTCAATTTTTTGGTTAAAGCATTCCTAATCTTTACCATCTATTGTGCAAACATTGAGGGTAGACTGGCATCTTTCTTTCTTCTTTCCCTTTTTTCCTTCTTTTTTTTTTTTCAATAATGAAGATAAATTGCAGTGATGAGTCCCAGGGGCAGAAGGAGCCCTATTGAATTAGACATTGTACAAATACAGAATGAATAAGGCAGTCACTGTCCAAAAAACTCCAGTAAAATATTTGACACCAATGGCCTGAGTCATAATGGCATTCAGGCACAGTTTCTGGTTTGGAAGTAATTTTAATTCTGCTCTTCATTTTTCTCCGTAATGAGCTTATGCTTTACACGAGTATTTTTGTTAACATTAGAACCCTGATCCCAAAAGAGCTCTGTGTGGACAATTAATCTTATTTGACCAATGGACCTGACTGAGGCATTACATCAACTTGTAGTCTTTTTGGTGTTCAGTGATTACTCTTAAAATCTCGTTCATGTTCCAAACCAATTCAGTGTTGCTCTGTGGCCATTCAATAATTAGTAGTTCCCAGAACACTGTCAGTGTAAGATATTTCCCTTTGGGTGTGTATGGACAACTCACACAATTGTGCCAGCAGCAAGCTGCTCCAGAGGTTGCTCCAGTATGCAAAGACCAATCTCAGCTGGAAATAAATAAGATCCAAGCACACCTCTGATGGCTGTGGACCCTGCTTAAAGCAAAACTGCAAAGTATTCCACCACTTTGGAGCCAGAAGCAGCTGATTCTTGGAAGGCAATCCTCTGGTTAATCCTCAGCTGAAATGAACAATCACTTCTTCAGGTTGTACATTGAGGCAGAGACAGATCCAGGCACATAAACTGGAGTTTCAAGTCCTTGGATTTATGTTCCCCACCCCCTCCCAAAAAACTCCAGAGAGACAGTACCTCGTATTTTAATTGTGCTAAGGTGCTCTAACGTCAAACAGCAGGCTGCTGTAGGCAGGATAGAGCCAACAGATGTTTTAACACAGAGTGAAAATAGACACACTTATAACTTGCCTATTTTCTCCTTTATAGGAAGCTCAGAGCAAGGAAAGAACAGCCTGAAGCAGAGCACCTTCTACAAGACGCTGAGCAACTTGCTCTCACTTCTGAAAATTGAACACCGCTTTCTTTTCCATCCCAGCTCCCTGGGCACAAAGAGAAGAGGTACTGGGTTCGTGACTCCCTACAAGAAAGTAGTTCAATGTAATCTGCTCAGAGGAAGGTAGTTTTCTAGTGAACTCTTCATGAAAGCTCTTGGCCTGTGTGTTTTGAAACAAAGGTCTAAAAATCTACTCTATCACAGAAACAAATGTAATTTGCATTCTAATTACTGCCACTAAAGGACTGCCCTGTACTTTTTAAAAAATAGCAATTTAATCAAGCTTTGACAAGAGGAAATATAATGGTGTTACGGAAGATAGATGGACTATTGGTAGAAAATACCAAACTATTTAAACACTGCTTGTTGAATTCAGCACTTGGCTTATTAGCTCACACTTAGGACTCCTGAAAGTCATTACAGGTTTGCAGAGCACAGTGGTGGTGTGCAACCAGTCACTTGAGAAAGGCGTCTGGCCCTTCTCAACTGCTGAAGCAGGACCAGACTTTTTTTGTTAGTGAGTGAGCCCCAGACCAAAGTATGTCAGAAACCATTAAAAGTAAAGATGTGTTGCAGCATCCAAAAACATTTCCTGCCATTGGTTAACTTCCTAGTACAGATGTAGCCTGGAGGCTCATCCGAAGGTGAACTGAGTCATTCTGAAAGCTCCAGAGTACGTCACTTCTATCTGCGTTTTCTGTAGTAGGACCTAAACCACCTCATATTTGCACTGGAATTTACTGGTGGGCACCACAGCGGAAGGTGGTTTCTATCTGTCTGGTCCACACTCAGACTGCCACTACAAAGACACAATTATTTTTTGTCCTATGAGCAGCAGCGTATCCAGGGAAAGATTAAATACCTGTAATTGATATTAAAATACCCCAAGTTACAGAGTAATTGTTTTACCCAGTTATTCATAAAAGCATAGGCCTCCAGCAGTGCCAAGATTTATCTGTGAAATAAAAAGCTCTTTAAGAAAAAGTTTCACGAAATATCGTTTTCTTGTTCTGTTAGCACATCAAATACTGAAGACAAAGTGTTTTACTTCCACTCTGCAGCATCTACTGTAAAAAAAAGAAACTGTGGCCCTTTGGCAGTTTAAAAAAAATAATCAAAGATTATGTGAAAAATCTTTTCATCATTGCAGTGCTTCTGAGGTATCAAATAATAAAGTAATAGTATCGTCCCAAATGAGCTCCAAGACATGCGTTAAAAAAACCTGTGCCGTAAGAAAGCGTGAAAGCTAAACATTAAAAAACAATTCTTGACACTGGAAGCTCTGTGAAAACTGTGAAGCCACACTGGAAGTCATAGCAGGATGCCACATTATTTCTTGACACGTGGCCTGTTATCTTACTTGACTCCATGAATATTCATCAGAATTTACAATCCTCTGTTATTTCGCTCACTGCACTGAACATCTGCTTTCTTTTCCCCACAAGACCTGAGGGGAAGCAAGATCACCTACTATTTGTGTTGGTTAAAATCATGAAATGATTATACGTACACTGTTGGATTAACAGAAACAAACCTGCGCAAGCTAATGGCTGATGGTGAATCAAAGCCCCCGTCTACTGCCATTTGTTCTAAGGGGAGTGAGTTCCCAAAACCGAATTGTAAGACATGCCCACGGCCCAGTGTTACTGTATCTGTATGTGATGCTGTGCTATGGCAAAGCGAGGGGCCCATTTGTGTTGTAGTGCAACAAAATGCCAAACTCTGTCAACCCTGCTTGGCTCATTGAGCTCTGGCAATCCTGTTGAACTATGCTGTGAAAAGAGGTTGCTGTGTTCTGGGAACAACAGCTCCAACAACCGATAAATGACAGACCAAGCATATAATTAGTGCCTCCTCAAACTTACCCAGGTTTATCAGGGCGCATGGCAAATAGCACTTGGGATGACTTCAGAGGTTTGCTATTCAGACAATTTCCTAATGACCTATCATTTGCCTGCAGCTTTCCTGTCTAACTAAGGATCAGGACGCCTGAGGGGAAAAACAATGATAGGAGCTGTGGCTCCAGGAGAAAGTTTTTGGCCTGAAGAGGTTTATTTTGAAAGTCATCCATATAAATGCAGAAAAATGACATGCAGCCTGATTATGCCTGCACACTCATCAGGAGCTGGAGGCAAGAGGGCCCTCCAGGTAGACAGAGAATAATAAGTGACCTTTCAAACTGTTTGCAAAAGGAGTGGAAAGAGCCACATCTCAATCCACGTACATCTTTAATAATATCATGAGGCTTTATGCCCATGCTCTGATAATTTTACATACAGCATCTCTTGAAAACAGAAACTCAAGCTCCAGATCTGAGAAGATATTGATGCTCTTTCCTCTCTAGCAACATCCTCACGTGACCATCAAAACTTCTCACTGAAAATTTAAAAAGAATGGGATTGACTGACAAAACCACACCTCTGTAGTACTAACTGCTGTAGTGTCTTCAAGGCGCAGAGAGCAGCGATGCAGCAGTATTCGAGGAAGAGGCCACAAGGTCATCTTTTATGGTTAGGTAGAGGCTTTTTCCCCTCACCATTGGTTTAGTTGCTGTCCTACTTCAAAGTTGTTTCCATGCCCTCCAGCTGTGTAGAACCCAGATCCCAGACTGAGGAAAGCAGGAAAGCAAGTACAAAGACATTTTAATATGCCTAAAGGGATGAGCCTGGATCTGGCAACACCATTCCTGAAGGAGAGCAGAAAACTGCTGACTTTGGAGAGACTCTCACAGAGTCAGTTTGGTGCCTCTGTACAATGTCCTGCTGAATTCCAGAACTGAGTTGAAACTCAAGGTTGGCTCTGCACAAGAAAACTTTCAGGATCATGGTTTATTAATCAGCTCAGTTCTGTGGGAAAAAAAATTAGCACTTCTCACCAGCAGAACAATTAGACCATACGGTACCTACTGCAGGTAGGCTACTCCCACTGCTCTGCTGATTTCGTTGAGGCAGGATACATCTGTCCATCTATGGTGCAGACACAGTTTTTGTACTGGAGACACCCAAACAGGGTAAAAACTACGGTAGTTAGATGTCACAGTCATATGAACATGTTTGACACCGGCAGAGGAAGGAACTGAGTTAATAGTGTTTCTTATTTCCTTCAGGCAGTCAGGGCAAGCAAGGAGACTGCATGTTTGATTGCATCAAATTTTGGATGCCAGATTGCATCTGGCTACCTTTTTCTTTTCCAATAGAGCCAAATTTCTGCTTCACAATTAAAAAAGCTGTAATTGCACCTGACACAGCCTTCACACTGAATCTGTTTATTCCGTTCAGAAATTCAATTAACTTCTGTTTACTCTACAGTCAACACATTTTGGTATCTGTTTTGTAATTGTATGAAGGCCAAACAAAACACTAATCTATTTTTAATAGCATATTGAATTTTCGCTGCGCACTTTAAGTACCCACAAAAACTGCTCAAATCACAGCATTGCTCTTCTGTAACTGGAGTATCAGCATCGACTGGAAATGATTCTGACACCTGCAGAGACAGTAAGTTGGTTCTGCTGGAGAAACTAAGGAAGTTTACCAACTCTGAAGCTACGAAACTAGGACTTGAGAAGTCATGATCTTCCTCAGAGCTGTGGTGCAACCAGAATGATCAAAGTCACAGTGCCATCTCTTCCTCTCAGTTATCTTCCCACAGAAGTCTGCAATGCTTCTTTCAAAGGCTAAACAGATTTGGGGGTCTGTTTGAAGGCAAAGTTGATGGTAGTCTTCATCCTATGTCTTCTCTGAAAGAGCTATTTCTGGCAGCTTCACATAGGCATCGAGTGACAGGACTGCCACTCCATCTCACTCCTGCTGCTTGACTTGTGCTAGGGAAATTGTTCATGCCCTCTCTCCACTTTCATTAAATATGTCTGGAGGAAAGAGGATGCTGGTTGGGAGGCAGACATGCTCCTGACTTTGATCTCTGGACAGCACTATGAATAAGGTACGTCAGTACTGAATACAGTCATCATGAGGTGTCTGCTACTTAGACAATAAAACAATTCTAACTCCATCACCAAATCCTCACCATACCAACACTGCTCTTCAGCAGGACCTTTCAGCTCATCAGCCTTTCAGCTCTCAAAGAAGAAATCTTGACTGTATCTTGAACTAAATGGAGAAGGCCTAAAAAAAATGTCAATAGCCAAATATAAAGAGCCAGACATTTCATCACAGCACAAGCTAGGTAGCTGAAAAAATGCACAAAATAAGTAAACTGAGAGCAAAAGAGAGAAAAAAGGGATTGTCATCCAACAGAAAGTAAAGGACTTGATTTTGTTTAGGATATTAAACTGTACTTCAAAAAACAAAATGTGAACATTCTGAACTGCGTTGTGGCAGTTTTAACATCCTAGACTGAAGATATGCATTATCTTTTTAATTTCTTTAAAAGACTGGTCGGTTTCAGCAAAACCAACATTAATCCAACTCTACAAGGTATTTTGAGGAACTATCTTTATCTAGTGATGGGAACATGCCATTCATTTCTGCAAATTCCTCTTTCCAGGCCATCTCTAATGATGAGTCTTCTAACAGCAACCTCTAAAAGCTCTCACAGCAGTTCTCACATCAGTTCTGTCTCACCCTTCACCTCAGTAGTGGCATCAACCTGCTATTCTTTTCTGAATGTTTCTAAAGTGATTTAACTAAGTACTCTTTTTTTCCTGGTATGTGCCCTACTACTTGTTATCTTTCTTTTTTTTTTTTCTAATCTCTGTGGGTGTGGGAAGAGAGTTCCACACTGGACAATGGACAAAAATAATGTCTAATTCTTCTCTTGACACTCTGCAGCCTTTCAGCTACACATCTCCCACAAGAGGTAGTTCTACCAAGATGTAACCCTTACCAGCAACCTGTTTTGTGTCTTTGCTATCAAAGTGCCACTGCAGCTTTGTATAGCTTCTCTTTAAAACAGGTGACACTACCTAGGGGTACTCTTGATGTGATAGCTGTATGGAAGTCCTTTGATCATGGTTTCAGACACCACAGACAAAGGAATAATATGCAAGATGTATCTTATATCTTCAAAGTTCCAGTCAACTATTGCTCCTGCCAAATGTTGCGCAACACCAAACTTAATGTTAGCAAAAAACAACTAAAAAATCATCCCTAGGGAAGAATTAAAGACCACTTGAGATCATTTTGGTAGTGAAAGACCTCCAGCATTTCATCCTGTGATAAAACAGGAGAAAGCCCAGCACCCACCCCTCTCTTCACAAAAGGATTCATTCCATTAAAGATACATGAAATATGCATGACCATTCACACAAAGGGTATGGAAAAGCACATGTCCCCTGAAATCTGTGAGAAATGGTTCATACTGCCATCTGCCCCCCTGAAAGAGAACTGATGGGAAAATAACCAGAAATGTCTTCTGGAAACCATTCTCAGAATACCTACTTACTCTCTGCTCCAGCGACAACAAGCAGAGAGGACACAAGAAATAGTCTGGAACAGCTGTTAAATCCTGAACATGCAGAAAAATCTCTCTATAACTGATAAAAACATCCATATATTTTACACATGGATATATTCTTCAGATGCCAGAGAGTTCTTTTCTATATAAAACACAGTCAAATCTATACACTCAAGTAAAATTAAACCAACAAATTTACTGTGGTTCTCTGGCACACAAAGAGGCTGTTAACCTAACTATGGCCCAGTAAGATTCAAGACATTCAAGATGCATTACACAACACAGTGAATTTATCCTCCCAAAGAAAATATGACATAATTCCACCAAGAATCCATAAATAAACAATGTCATACTAGTATTTCTAGACATTGTTCCACAGGCACTTGTGTTGAGACTTGCATATGAACTAAGTGTTCTACATCAAATCCTGGTGTAAATACTGGTACTGCAAAGAACAATCAATATCCCTGTATACTAATGTCCCTTTATAATCTGGTTACATAGGCTGCTGAGACTGTAGTATAATCCATTTTCCTCAACAATCAATTTATATCACAAGTATATATGGGAGAAATCCTCACTTTAAATGGACATCTACCTCATTAAACTCTCCTTAATGAGTCTGGGGATAGAGCTTTAGAGTAAGTGAACAGAAGGTATTTTAAATAAAATCAGTTGTTTAAATAAAAACAGCTCATAGTTAACAATACCCTACAGCTAGCAGAAATGAGCTGGTTTACGCACTAACCACCTAGTGAGATTTTGTCTTCTTCCACAAAGGCTTTGGGAAGAGCAACCTCACCAAAGAGAATGTTCTTTTAAAATGTCAGAACATATCCCCCTATGTGACGCTAGCTATTCATGAGTGTATATTGCCCCTTGCTGTGCAACAGTCATCTCATTCTGACTGAGAGCAGGTAATAAATTTTGGCTTCTAACCCACACTGCTACATACTACACGCTTGGGCTTTTCTTAAAGATGCCTGTGAAAATCCAATCTTCAAACCTAAAATTAATTCAGAGAGGCACTGGATTCTGCACCTCTTAGAATATTAGGGATTGGAAGGGACCTCGAAAGATCATCTAGTCCTATCCTGACTTAGCTTAAGCCAATGTTACTCAAAACTTAGGAGGAAGGCACACGTCTTCTGACTTGGAGCTCTACAATCGGTATCAAGGTAGGTGGCCAAAAACCAGATAAAAGCAGCAGTTGTAATACTTTAACTTCTCCCATTAGCAATCGGATCTCATCCTAGGACTCGGCACTTTTTTGTCTGGATCATGGTGTGGATCCTCAGCTATCCAGATCCTTCCGTGTTACTTCCCAACGCAGTGTCATCAGAGGGAAATGCTCCGGTTCGGTTGGTTCATCTCAGTCGCTGCAACACAACCACCGTGAGTTCGCAGAAAAGTACAGAGGAAACAAACTACACTCAGATCGGCAACTTTATTTTTCAGGGAGAATCTACTCAGCATCCTACCCTCAACCCAAGCATTGAACATTTCCACACCAGAAAACAACAGGATTTCTCAATTATAAAAAGAGTTTTTTATCACATCTCCCTTTCTGGCAGCTGCAGGGCATCGACAGCTGTACAAGTATTTCCCCAGTCCCAAATCTTGCATCCTCCTTAGGGGTCGCGGACAGAGCACAAGCCCTGTCGCACCCTCGCACACAGCACTCGCACGGTTTCTTTCGCATCGCTAACAGGAATTTCTTCCTATCTCTTCCGTGTCACAGAAGCTGCTTTTCAGCATTTGCCGAGCGAAGCCGTGGCCGTGACTCAGCCGCATCGCCAGGCTCTGTCGTGCCCATCATTCCAACCCCTCCATCCGCCTGTGACCCGGGAGGGTTCTCGTGGCAGGACTGGCAGCCCCACCGGGCACCGGAAAGGCGTTACCGGGCGTTACCCGGCGGTGCCGAGCGGCCCCGGCCCGCCCCTAGCCCGCCATGTCGGCCCGCCCGGCGCTGGCGCGGGCTGTGCTGCAGCAGTGCGTGGGCGCCCGCCTGCAGGTGACACCGGCCCGGAGCGGCTGCGAGCCCGAGTGGGTGGAGGTAACGGCTGCCCCCGCTATCGCCCCGTCGGCCCTCGGCGGGTTGCAGGCGGGAGAACGCTCCGTGCGCTGCGCGCAGGCGCTGGCGGGGCGAGCGGGAAGGGAGGGGTCACGGGTCGCCCAGTCTGTAGTCTTGCCGCCTTTACCCACAGGAGCTCAATTAGTGTCCTGTCCCCACTGTGGTCGCCCCAGTCATCCCAGCAGCAGTGCTCCACGACAGCCCAGTTTGACGCAGCCCGGCCTTGTTTTCGCATTTCAGGAAGCACCCGCCGACGTGGTTGGGGAGTTTTGTTCCCCATCCATTCATGTGTTTCATTAAGTGATTCGGGTGCTGAATGAAAAAATCCCAGAAGTTCAGAGATCTGACGAAATACCTCAGTACTTTCTCCGGGCTGCTCTTCAGACACCTCACCTGCCCCATTCGCAGTCCTCTGTACTTGACCCTTGTTGCCACCAAGGGGAGACCAAGCCATTCAGTGGTGGCACATGAGGCTGGGCTCAGTCCATCATGGCTTTCTCAATGGATTATGGCAGCAGGACTTCTTATTTATTTTTGTTCTAGACCACTAACCTCCACAGAGCTTGAGGGTAACATAATAATTTCTCCTTCCTCCAACAGTCTTCTGTTGGGAGAGGTAGGTAGGTCTGCAGAGGCTTTGGGGTCTGTGCTCAGCTTGGCCCTGAGCTCCTCACCAAAGCACGAAGCAGCCCTTTGTGCTGTCCTGCTGCAGTTGTCACTGTCCATGAGTCACCTGCGCTGGAATAACTTGTCTGTGCGCGTGTCAACTGTTTAGCCCTTGGTTTTGTCTTTTGTCCTTAAAAGACTACAATGGCAGGAGCTCTCAATACAGTCACTCACATAAATTAGAAGTAAGACTACGAGGAGATTTAATTAGTCTATATTTTATCTTTTGTCCTTAAAATACTACAACGGAAGGAGCTCAATACAGTCACTCACATTAGAAGTAAGGCCATGAGGGGATTTAATTACTATCTATAAATACAGGAGGGCTGGATATCAAGAAGAAAGCAGTACTGTCTTTACAATTGCGTCAGACAGGACAGGGGTAATAGATGCAAGCTTGAACACAGGAAGTTTCACCTCAATGCAAGGAAAAATTACAGCAAGGGTTATTAAATATTGCAACAGGTTGCCCAGGGAGGTTGTAGACTCCACTTCTCTGGAGCTGTTTCAGACCTGTCTGGATGTGGCTTTGTGTAGTTGATTGAGGCTTTTTAGGTGGTTCTGCTTTCCAGGAATTTGTATCCTGCTTGAGTGGGAGCGTTGGACCCAATGTCCTTTGAAGTACCCTTCCAACTGTGTAAAAAGCAGATGGCACTCTGTCTGAAAACAGATGTGTGTTATGGCTTAGAGATATCGTGACTGACTCTATTACAAATAGAGTCTTAGGTTGTTTGTCTCTCTCATTTGAGGTTGTAAATGGCTTAACCAAAACCACTGGGAAAGTAATAGATAGCAGTAAAGGAATCTGCAAGAAATTTGGGTGGTCTCTCTCAGCAGCAGGTATTTTTGAGACGTGAACTTTAAAAATCTAGGTAATGGGTGTTTAGGAACCTTTCCTGGGTACCTGGGGCTTTTTAAGAGAAATCTGTTTTAACAATAACTAGTCACCATGCAGCAAAAAACCACAGGGAGTTCACAGTTGGTTTAGTATGACCACTGTAGAGGTCAACAGAAGGAATCTGCTGGAGGTCTGGCTGGGTAATTTTACTCCCTATACATGCATGTCCATTCCAAAATGAAAAAGTATAAACCTCCTGAACTGTTATTTACATACACCACTGTGTTCTGAGCATCTGTAATAACTTAAAAGTAGGTCCTCACCTTGAGACATTTCTAGCATGCTATAAATAACACGTTATGTAGGTGGCTTTGAATAGCTCCTGAGCTTTAAGAGACCCCTGTAGGCACTCCAGAGCAAATATTCTTTATCTGGAGGAAGGTTAGGACTGTACTTTATACCTAGTCGTGAATCACTCCCTTTGCTGTGTTTTCATGGTTGAGTTTTTCTGGCCTGTTGAGGATTACTGGGGATAAGATGTCTTATTGATGCAGAAAAGTTGGGGGTACAACATCCATAAAAGGGTAAACAGCAAAATGCTTGGGAGGAAATACTGGGAGTCTTCCTTTTAAAGGCAGGGGAGAAGTAAGCTGAGATGTAATTCACAACTATGAGTAAAATAAATGTAAATTGAATATTCAGCTCAACAACAGAAGTGCTTACCCTGTGTGCAATGAAAACTGCCTTTCCCTTATCGTCTTTCCCTTGAAGAAGAGGTGCAAAGTACCAGGCACAGGCTGGCTCTGTGACCTGTGGTAGGTGATGCAATCTCTTTGCTGCAGCAGGTGTAAGAAATAATAAAAAAAGTCACCGGGTAGAAATCTGAGCTTGAAATGGAAATGTTAAAGATTAATTCCTGTGAGTTAGTCTCACAAACTGGCTTCCCAAGGATCACAAAGGGTCTCTGTTCTCATTACCAGTTGCACTACATCTTCCTGGAATAAAAATAAAGGTAGAGTTGAGACAACATTTTGCAGGACACGTTAGGGTTTTGGTAATGGAGTCCTGCAAAATTCAGATGAGGGTATCTACTAAGGAGGATTATGAAGGAGCTGGTTATTTTTCCTACAAAAGAGCTAAAAATGAGTGTTTGGAGGCAGCCTGAGTAAGGCTGGCTGTATGGCCTTAGGGGCTGGGTACTTCAGCCTTTCATCATGCAGGCTGCCTGCTCTGATGATTACTCTGGACAGTTGTATAATAGGTGCCAGTACCACAAAGTAACTTGCCTTGCTGGTTTATTTATGGAGGTATTTTACTGGTAACAGTAAATCCACACAGTGCAGTTTCCCATCCCAACTGCCTGCCTGTCACTGTGCAAGTTCCTTGCAGTGGCTGTTTGTATATCAGCATGCTGAATTTATGACTTTCTTTGTGCTATTTTGCTTCATTTTTCCTGCATTAAATAGAACTCTGAAGAGCAGTCAACTAGACTTTGATAGATTGCAGAGGACGTTCAGCGATGGTAATGTTTGTGCTCTGGTTCAAAAGGTTTACACCCTCCTGTTCCTCACGCTGGCAACAAGCACAAGTGTTCGGACACCTGAAACCTGATACAAGACCAGAGGACTGACAGACATTATTGCTAGTTTGAAATTGCATTCACTTTTACATTTTCTATTCAATTCAGGAAAATAAAGAAGGAAAACATAAGTCATAGCAGGAGGTTGAAACATGATTGCACCATGTGCTGAAAATAGTATTCGGCCACAGTTTTCAGTGTCGAAACCATACATTTCAGACTACAAATAGTTGAATAGTTTTCACCTACAACATGGATAAGTTCTAAATCTTCTAGAAGATTATAAATAGCCAGCATAAATAAAGGCATCCTCTAGCAGCTTCCATTTGTCTCTGAATTAATTTATTTTACTCATTTAACCTCCTGGCCTTCCAGTTTCCCTCAGTATGTGTGTCTCATCATGTGATAGAAAGTGCAGGCAAAAATAGGCATCAAACCATGAGAGAGGCTGGAAAAATAATGAGATTTTATTTAATCTTCAGCTACCTGGCCCTAGGACTTGTAGATGTCACTTCAGTTACCTTTCTGTCCTTTCAAATGAGTTGTTTGCAGAATCTTGTTGCTTCAGAATTGGAATGATGTTCTCTGATTTGTGTTACATCACAGAGTCACTTATTTCTAACACAGTGGTCAGACGTGCACAAGGCAAATCTGTTTGGCCTATGTTATCACAATATTTTATCTATTAATATCCTGGTGCTGGTCTGCTTCTGGAATGAAGATTCAGCTAAACACGTAAGAGTATCTAACTTCTGGCAGCCTGCACTTCTCTCCCTGATTTGAACAGATGGTTTGAAATGTCATTTGAGGCTGAGGCCACCAATTTCTTACACTTCTTATGGAGTGTGTCAGTCATTTGGGAACCTGTGTAATACTCCACAGTGGTCAAAATGAAATGTGAAAGGAGCCATTTAAAGCTTTTGGAAGTTCTTAGCCTGTCATGTTCTGGCTACAAGGAGCATCCTCTTTTTTCCAGAAGTTAGTAAGTCAAAAAATAGTAGAGAAACCATAGCTCTTCTCAGTCATTGCCTGAGCATTTTGTTTAATCTCTGCAATAAGAAAGGGATAAAATCCCGTGTGTATAGCTAAGGTGTCTTCACCAAAACCCTTTCCATTTTAAAGAAAAGGGGAAAGGAAAAATAAGGGGAAACAAGTTTTAAAAGGTATTGTAAAGAAACTGTTCACTTTTCTTAGCCTTCTGCTTTGATAACATCAATATTAATGACTCCTTCCTGCCCAATCTAGTCAGCATCTCTTAGTTGGCATTTCATAAGCTGACACTTCTTCTTCTAGCAAAAATATAAAGATACTTATCCTTTACCATGCAGAGGTAAGGTTTTTTCAGGTACTGTATGCCTGTGCATATCGTACACCTCTTTTTATCCTAAAGAAAGTAAAGCATTCAGGTATCCTTGTGCATGAGGAGGAATTGCTGTTGGTTGCAGAGCCTTTTGGTTTGTCTTAATAAATCATCCATTGTAGCACCTGCATTCCTTGAGAGCTAACCATGACATCAGAAAAGCTACACAAGAGTTTCCTTGTACATTGTCCTCAGTATGGACTTAATTCCTCCCTCAGATTCATACAGGTAGTCCTGAGTGCTAAAAAAGTGGCATATCCTTCACTCTATACAAAGCAGGGGAAAGGCCCCATTTCACAAAAAAGTCCTCATCCAAACAGATAAATGATCTTTTAAACAACTTTATCATATTCTGAACAACCTGATAGTTGTTGGTCATCATCTTTACATCTGTAATTAACAGACCCTGTGGTTTTTTCCTGATTGTCCTGAACTGCATTCCTTTTAACATCCCAATATAATTCAGCTCAACGACAAGTCCTGTGGTGTTTGTCATGTTTCACAATTGGAACTAAACTCATAATTCACACTGAAAATTACTTTATGTTTGAGGAGGAAATAGGTTAAATTATTTCCTGTGCTGACTCTACATACACTGGTTCTGTGTCTGTGTTAATACTGTCCATTGTACATTCTAACTAAATTTGGCTTCACACGGAGCTAATAAATTGGCTTAATTGTGTGTAGGAGCATTGCGCAGGTAACAGTGGATCCCTCGTAACTTTTCACAGTGTGGTGTAAAAACTCAGTGTCTGAAGCTGTAGTAAATACTGAAAACTACTCTCAGAAGCTTTTTGGTTGTGTGCTTTTGTCATAGTTTAATGCCAGTTTTAATGGCAGGTGTGGATAGTGGTCAATGAGAAACGTTGACATGGCTTTCTGTAATCTTTTGTAGATCCAGAGAGGGCTTGTCATCTACATATGCTTCTTCAAAGGTGCTGACAAGGATCTTGTTCCAAAAATTGGTATGATATAATGCTTATAAATTATGGTATTGTGTGAACAAAGAAGAAAAGTAGTAGAGGCAGAGAAGACAGTAACCATTTGGTCACCTGGCTGAGCGTGATTGGTCTTGTTTCATTTGACAGTTGTCCGTATCGCTCACTTTGTCCATCTGCTCACCATCAACCTGTTAGAAGATCAGTTCCTGGTATGGTATTGTTCTAGCAAACAGGGGAAGCCCTCTACCTGCAGTTTGACTCACTGTATGTCTCAGCTTCACTCAGGCCAGAACGTAGCACGTAGAGACAATCCGCGGCTTCGTTTGGGAAGCGCTGAACACAGGTCTCCCTGCATGTGCCAAACTCTGTCCAGTAGAGGGAGTGGGATGGATAACTAAGCCGTGTCCTCGTTCAGTGATTCTGTAGACTGCCTTACTGGTTCAAGGGCAGCTTTCTGGTTCAGGACCTGCAGTTCTTTCTTTCCCTTTTCTCCACATGCACTTCAACACTTACATCGAAGCAGAGAAGATGCTGTAGATAAGGTCCAATGGTAGTGATTTATGCTTTTACCTACTGTTGCGTTGGCTTGAGGGTTTTCATCACAGAATCACAGAGCATTAGGGATTGGAAGGGACCTTGAAAAATCATCCAATCCAATCCCCCCACCACAGCAGGATCATGTGGAACAGGGTGTTTAAAACTTGCACAGGAATATAGCCAGGCGAGTGTTAAACACCTCCAGAGAGGGAGACTCCACAGTCCCATTGAGCAGCCCGTTACAGTGCTCCGTAACCCTCACCATGAAGAAGTTCCTTCTCATTTTGATGTGGAACCTTCTATGTTCCAGCTTACACCCATTGCCCCTTGTTCTGTCAGTAGATGACACTGAGAAGAGCATGGATACATCCTCCTGACACTCACCTTTTGCATATTTATTGACATTAATGAAGTCACCCCTCAGTCTCCATTTCTCCCAGCTAAAGAGACCCAGCTCCCTCAGCCTTTCCTCATAAAGGAGGTGTTCTTCTCCCTCCATCATCTTTGAGGCTCTGCGCTGGACTCTCTGTGTCCTTCTGGAACTGAGGGGCCCGGAGCTGGATACAATATTCCAGATGCGGTCTCACCAGGGCAGAGTGAGAGGGGAGGAAAACCTCTCTTGATCTGATAACTACCCCCTCTTCATTTGGTATTGTTTTCTTATTTCTTCTTTGTCCTTTCCTCCATCTGTAGCACCGCATCATCTGGGAAATTCCACAATGCCATGTGTTATAAAGATTAAAAGTGCCCCTTTTCTGTGCCTTGGTTGTTATTAATGGTTTCTGGAAGGTCATGCAGTAATACTCTATTTGAGGCTACTTGCTGGGACCAGCAGAAAGACCTGGCAGGGCACAAGCACAGGTGCTACTGAAACTGCTGAGAGTAACTCCTGGGGGTCATCTCCAGGCCTTGGAGGGCACAGCCTTTATGAGATGCTAAAATAAGTTGAAATCTGTGTATTTAAAGTTATGATGTGAAAATTCATTTTGTGCTTGTCAGAGATTCGTGACTGTTACCTGAGAATCACGACCTTTTCAGCTCTGTGCTGAAACAGGCCAGAAAAAGAAAGAGCTGTTCCCCATTAGAAGGAATCTCATCTACAAGAATCCTATTTAAGTGTCTGTCTTACAGGATGTTTTTCCTAAATTTATATTGACATTCTTTAAGTGAATAGTTTTGGTCGCTGAATCATAACTCAGCTCTTTTTGCTTTGAGTAACATTATGGATTTGTAGTATCCTCACAGTTTTTACAGAGCTGGAGGAGGGTTTGAGGGAATGGTTTGATTTGTTACAGAAACATTATTAGTAAATGCATTGTTTTTATTTGCAAGTTTAGATTCCTGTCCATTTCCTCTATGAAGAGACAAGCTGGCACCTGCACAACTTGATGTGGTGTGCAGAAGGGCACTCGCTTCACTTGGGACCAAACTGCTGAGCTGTAGCTTCAGCCCAGATCAGTGCTGGCTCCTCCTGTGAACTTCTGCGTCCAGAAAGAAAAAGATGGTCAGAGCAGTAACTTCTTCTAAGTTCACTGGAGCTAGTGTTGCCTCATGCAGCATGTAGAGTTGTGCAAATGATACCTGTTTGAATATCAGGCAACTAAGTCACTAAATTCCTTTGTGGTTGTCCAACTAGAATCAGCTTTAGGATTTCAGACAGCCATCTACTTCCCCCAAGGAAGTTGTGGCTGCCCTATCCCAGAGGTAACCCTGAGTAACCTGATCTAGTGAAGTTGCCCCTACCTATGTAGGGGTGTTGGAACTAGATA
Source organism: Rhinopomastus cyanomelas (assembly GCA_013400115.1). NCBI lineage: Eukaryota > Metazoa > Chordata > Aves > Bucerotiformes > Rhinopomastidae > Rhinopomastus > Rhinopomastus cyanomelas. Next base: position 1,620,895 of record VXBP01008282.1, on the reverse strand, counting down.
GTCTTTAAGGTCCATTCCAATCCTGGCCATTCTATGATTCTATGAAATATAAATCTTCAGTCATATTAACATAAATGTCTTTCACATTCTTCACAATGCTCAGACACCTTAGTTGGTTAACAGTATTTATTGACTGTCCACATTTTATTTCATTAATAACAGTTTCTTTTATAGTTTGTCACGCATTGCAGTGTTTGTTGAGTCTTGTTTATGATGTTGTATTAGGTTCTGTTTAATTTACTTGAGTTACACTAACTCTTATTGTATTCTTTCTTTGCAGTTAATACACTGTTGAATGTTAAATTAAGTGAAAATGAGAGCGGCGAGCATGTTTCTGTTCTTGATTTACCTGGTGATGTACTGATCATTCCACAAGCTACTCTGGGTGGTAAACCAAAGGGAAGAAAGATGCAATACCATGCAAACATTGAAAAAGAATTAGGGCTAGAACTTTATTCTCACTTTGTGTCTTTGTGTGAAAAAGAACTGGCTGCCAATAGCAAATGTGTGGAAGCTGGTGTGCTCGTCAAGCACGGCACGTATGGAAACAGGCAGGTGTTAAAAATGGAGACCAACGGACCTTACACTCATCTGATTGAATTTTAAGAAAAGAATTTATATCCTGGATACACATCTGGCTTACAACTGTTGTCTTTTCTGTTTTGTAATTTCTAAGCATTAATGTACTTAAATAGTTTTGGAGATGCAATGTAAAGCAGACTTCCAACTCATCTGTACTGGTGTTGCCAGTCCCATTAAACAAGGATCATAGAATCATCGAATTGTTTCCATTAGAAAAAACCTTTAATATCATTGAGTCCAACCATTAACCCAAGGCCACTGCTAAACCCTGTCCCTAAGCTCCAGATCTCCACAACTTTGTAACATGTCCAGGGATGGCAATTCAAGCTCCTCTCCTGGCAGTCTATTCCAAGGCCTGAACAGTGAACAAGTTTTTCATAGAGTCCAACCTGAACTTCCCTCTTGTCCTGTCACTTGATACTTGTCAGGAGCCTGAGACTGCTTTGTGATCAGTGCATGTTTTGTGTCCATACTCATCTGTAGTCAGGGGTTGAACTGGAGGACCTTTAAAGGTCCCTTCCAACCCGAAGCATTCCGTGATTCAGTGATTCTATGATCCTGTGATTCAGTGTGCTCAAAATAGTTGTTAATATTGATACAATGAAGATGTGTAATTTGGAAGCCTTTATTTAAAAAAATTGACTAATGCATCCATTTCTTACAAGAAAATAACAACCAAAGTATCCCATTGTATTAGCTATTGTAAAGTACAGGTGAAAAAATTGAGTTTGTAGTTCAAAAATAAAAAGAATGTTGTAGATGTACTCACTTGATGTTGAGTCAGACAGTTTTCATCTTTGTGTTTCCTGTTTATAAAACAGCTAAAAAATATATTGAAAGCACAAAGTCACTGACTTTTTAGCTTCTTAAAGAGTAGGTACTAAATAAGACAGTCCATGTCCTCATGGAGAGTGAGTAGAGATGGGACACCTAAGGTAGCACTCTATAAAGGGAAGAGAAGTGAGTTGCAGAACCACAGAATTGCTTTCTTCAAGTTTGCACTCTGAAATCTGCTCTGATGTGTTTTGATGGGCTGCCTGCGATCACTTGGTCTGTGTCCTTGTTACTTTGGTCTTGTCTACTCAATTCTTTCATAACAGAGCCTCAGGAAAAGGACTGAACTATTCCGATGGAAACAAAATAAAAAGAGTACGTTGAGCACTGCTCATTGTTCCCTCTGCTCCTATTGCTTCCTTCCAGCTTTTTTCTATTGAATCTGCCAGGCAGAGACTAGCTTATGTTTCTTTTAAGCTTATATTCCTTTGACATACAGTGCTGGCACATTGGGGGCCCTCTTCCCAGCTGACCCCCTGTGCAGAACTGTCATAAACATGACTAACAGATGCTGTTAAGAAGATAAAGTGGGAAGTAAGAAAAGTGGAACTAAGAAAAGGCAGCAAAACCAGAATGGCCGTATCAAACAGGCAAATTCAAGTGCATTCACCATGTGAGACGACTTTCTCTTGTACTGCAGCATCATGGGTTTTGAAGTCAGTAATTTAAGGTTTCAAAGTGAAATTAGACAATTATATGGTTTGCAGTAATTACCCAGAATTCCCATGTAAATAATAAATTCTTCTGTAAAAGATGTGACACGCTGTGGTTAGCGAGCAAGCCAGCTTGTGCAGTCTTCAGCTGTAGGCCATCAGTTACAAATATTCTGTCCTTATCTCTATTTTTTACAATAAACAGAACTCACTGTGTAATCTGCAGGCTCATACTCTGCCGTGAGAATCACATTTCTGGAACAGATACAAAGCTTACTGATTTAATAAGAGTCGTGAGATGTTTTCGGTTGAACGTAATATACGAGTCATAATTACGAGATACTAAGGGTGTTGCAGTCCTGGCAACTGGCACTCTCACAGCTGAAAGCAGCTATTCACACAAATGGCCTGGAAATATTAGCTAGGTCCCAAATGGCATATTTATTCATTAAAAATTAACAGTTAGGAGAGACACAATGTGAGTCATGTTCTGTGTTCTTACTAGTGACATTTAAAGATTTTCCTGATGTGAATAGCGAATACAAACTCATTATGATCTTTGTGTTTGAAAAAAAACCCTTTTTTTATTCCTCTTCCTGCTGGAGGCCATATCCTAAGAACTGCTGAGTAACACCACTCTTTCCTGACCTACAGGGATTGCGGGTGGTCAGTATGTCTCAAGAATTGATCTTTTGAGGTATAATACAAAGTCTGCAGGTTTTAATTTTATCTTTTTCCTGGCTCCAGGAAAATCTTTGGCAGCCTGGCAATTCATTCTCTATAGCTCAAGAGCTCTGCAAGTTCTGTGAGGGACGGACTTGAACATGTTTAGTGAGAAACAGATGTCAGACCAAACCGCATCTTGGACTGATATAAAACATAGAAACTTTCAGTGGTTCTTGGAACAGGACAGAGCTCTGGAGTTTCTGTAAGGAGATGGCAGATTGTGCATTATCTGCCTGTTTCTGATTTATTTGTGTATCCATCTTGGAGTGACGATTTCTGCCATCTTTGCACCAACAACATTGGCAGCTTGTTGAATGATGCACCCTTTGTACTGCTTTATTTATATCTGCTATAGATTCACAATCCATTTACTGAAAGGAGCCACTTCTGAATAATGGGATGGACCATACTGATGAAAAAATTGATTAAAATTATTTTTTCAAAGCCAAATGTGCATTCCTATCTGCCATGAATATATATGCTTTAAACAGATGTCCTGACGCTGCTCTAAATAGTTTCCTTTTTATGACTAGACCACAGCTCAAATAATTGACTTGTTCTAAACTTAGAGAATATCTATTGGAAGATGCTTAATATTCCCCACTTTCTTGAAATAAACTCACATATCAGCATTATACTATTTTAGTGTGGCCTCCAGTTCATCCGTCACACCCTAACTGTTGTATTGGGCTTTTGCACCTCATTTGCAGTGCACACACCCAGCGTGTCTAAGCTCAGATGGGTGGACTATGAACTGTGCTCATAAAACCAATGAGTTCATGTGCATGAGCTTGGTTTCCAGGCAGGACTAGCCCTGCTTCCTTCCCATACCCTTTGTGGAAATGTTAACTTCTGCTGCTACACATAGTGTGTAACAAGCAAATATCAATCCGGGATTGGAAGGTAATAAACAGCTACTAATACTAGTAGCAGTGCTGCAATTGGATTGCTATTGCTAGTCAGCAGTCCACAGGCTTTGCCCTGAGTTAACAAAACCTCAGTACAGAGACATAACTTGCTTTTAGATGATGTATCTGGAGCTTTGATTTTACCTGAATTAGCTGCAAAAATAACTTTTCTAATGACAAGACTACAGCTAGTTTGTTTGGCTTTGTGTGGTGTAACCACAGTTGTTATACAGATACTAATACGTTTTCTGCACAGAACGTGATGTTACAGTGTAGATGTGCCAGTTAGAACAGCAGCAACCTTGAGAAGTGAAGACACCAGATGCAGTGTGGAGGAATAGAGGCATGGGATGGTAAGATATGGGGCACAGGCTGGCACTGGAGACCACAAGGCTATAAATGATTTGTCACTGGTCAGGTAAACACGTGCAGACCTGGAGCTGGACAAAACTAGTCTTAGAGGTAAAAAAGAGAAGAAAGAACAAGTAGCTAATAGAAAATACAAAATATGTAGTTACAGACTAGTTTAAAAAAACCAAGGCATAAAACTTTCACAGAAAACATGTAGAAATAGTCCCGGGCGAGAGCTACTTCTAAAAGAGAAGAAAAGGAGATAAAGAAGGAACCATAAACACCAACGTCAAGCTGGCACAGGACTCTGGACATTGATGATGGTGCTCCCTCCACCAGACAGAAGCCCCAGGGAGGTGAAAGGGTAAGTGTGACACAAGGAGAAGGTACTAGGTAGTCCACACATAACAATTTTAGCTAGTATTATTGAATCATAGAATCATTAGGGATTGGAAGGGGCCTCGAAAGATCATCTAGTCCAATCCCCCTGCCACAGCAGGATCACCTAGACCAAAACTGTTATAAAATTTCTATGTATTCATTTTTCTGCAATAATTAGATCTGGCCTGCTAGTAAGTTATTGATGAGGCTGCTAAGGTTGGAATTACACTAATAATAAATGTTGTGTGACTTTACACATAGGGTGGGTTTCCTTTTGTGCATAACAACATCTTGCTCATAACAGCTTCTGTAGTCAGTTGCTTCTCCGTGTTGAAATGGCAACCACCTTGTATTAGCCAGCCTTTGTAATGTTTTCCACCAGGTCCTGTAAGGCAGCTGCAATGTCTGATCTCATTTCCCACACAAGCTGCATGGAAGTTTCTTTCTTCATTGTGACTCGATGCAACCAGTGCTCTTTAGCCCTTCCTTGAGAACACCACCAGTTCCATTAGACCCAGGCATCTACTTCGATTTCAAAGTATGATCTGGTGAACATCAATCTCACCTTCAGTATTAAAACAGATTCTTTGGAGAAGGAGGTATGAATGTTTCAAACATCTGTTATTTCTCCTTTTGGTCTCTAATAGTCTCTACTTTGCTTTATGGTCTCTTTCAAACACGTGATGCTTCTCTTCCGGAGTGGTGCTATGCCACAGTGGCCTCCAGAAACCCACAGGCATTTACTGAGGTCTGACACCAAACCCCTGTGTGACTGCATGAATTTCTTTGCATCTCAATTCTCATCCAATAAATGGGTATTCAGGGTTTTTTTGCTGTGTGTCACTACTTCATTCTGTACATTGAGTAAGGCAGTGACTATCACTTAGCCTACTGCATAGAATGGAGAGATCCACCAGCTGGATTTTACATTAGGCATCACAACTGCTGGAGAACAGAAATCACGGATGCTTCCTTAATCTCTTCTTTAGGAAAACAGAACCCAAAATTTGAAACCCTCCTAAGGATTTCTTGAATTTGCTATCTCCTATTCCTTCTTATTTTATTGAAGTTTCTTGAAAGCAATTAGAAATTTGTGAATGCCTACAAGATTGTGCTACCAGAAGTGCTCTGCAAGTACAGTGCTTCTGTAGTTGAAAAGTAAATGGTACATACAGACAAGAGAAAGAATCAGCAGTTCAAATAGCTGGAATAGGATGAATTTATTGCACATTTTCTACTTAAACCAGTGCTCTATGCTCATTCAATTACTGCCAGCGTGTGACTTTGGGCAAAGCAATTTTCTGCTCCATTTTTTCCATCTGTGAGACAAAGAAAGAGTGAAAATGGGGGGAAAGAGGTTTAAAACTCCTGATTTTTTTTCTCTTTTTTTCTCTTCTAGTGAAGACAAAAATATTGCCTCTGTTCTTTTGTCTGCATCAAAAGGCTCTCACCTCTCTTCACCTTTGTTGGAGCTACAGGAGTTTACCACATGCTTTAGCCTCTGCCTCACAAATGAGACCTGAGCTAAAGTCCACAGAGCAATTTGAGCCCCTCATGGAACCCTTGCAGGTAACACTCTCTGCTATTTCTAAAACGGGAGTGACCCAGAGAGCATGGAAAGGCAAATAAATAGTATTCTTGTTGCACTGTTCTGGCCCATGTATATTCATGAGTCTTGTTACTCAGAATTTAAGATCGCTTTCCGCTCACTTCAGTTGCCTGTGTACTTGCGCTGTTACGTCAGTGTGTAGTAAAATGTGCCAGCAAGCTTAAGGCAATTTAGATGTGGACGATTAGAAACGAGATTGCAATGAATGGTTTGGATTAATGATGAAAGCCAAAGATTCTTGGTTGGCCTTAATGTTCAGTTAGCAATGCATTCCTTGACCTCACTAACGTGCAACTAACTCTTGCCGCAATACCTTATCCAGGATTCTTCAGGTATTTAATTTTAAATTCTTAAAAATCATTCATTTTTTCCAGTGAAGGCTATTCACATATTGAGCTGTTTGAGATATATGTGCTGTGTTTCAACAGGATTTTTTTCCCTTTCTTATTTCCCACTTCCATTTTGGTAGATATATCTAACATTATCTAGGCCTGCACAATACTTTTGTTTACATTTCAGGATTAACAGTAACAGCAGGGCTCTATAATTGCTTGGCAGGAATTCAGGCTTTGCGTTTTGTGATAGTACAAAAAGCAACTGTGTTGGGAATGAAAAGAAGCCTAGCAGTATTTAAGCTTGAAATAAAAAAAGTGCATTTTTTAAAATGTTCTATGTGTAAATAAGAAAGATGTGTAACTAAAGCTTTGCAAAAGCTATGACAGACCAGACTGTGTAGGAATCTACACACCTCCAGATCCAGGGACCTCATCTTCTTATTTTTGGGATTAGGAACACTTATATGGTTAGTGTCTCATCCAGACCAGGTCAACCATGGGTGCTAAGGGCTGCAGCAGCTCTAGCAATGAGCATGTTATGGTATCTACAGGCAGATTAATAACCTTACTCAGATTACAGCCAAATGTAATTGCCTGTCGCTGCCAGTGTAACTGCAGAATCAGACCTTCGTGGTCTGACTGTACTTAAATGGGTACATTGACTGCATAATGTAAATGTGAAATGAAAACAGAAGTGTTTAATTTGTAATTAATCTAAAGCCATCCCTTCTTACTAGCTCTAAAGTATGATGGAATTTGGCTTTGTTTGCTCTAGACTTCATTGGTCATGTTCCATTTGCTTTAAATCAGGCCCCTAGTCCTGTGATTCTTACTCATGTGTAGACAGTCCTGCTGAATTCAAAGAATACATTCTTCTCTCTTCCTTCAGAGTCATGAGGATTATAAAGCTGTAAGAAAGAAAATATGTAGCTCGGAGGCATATGTGACTGTACAGATATTCCACTATGAGCGGAATTTGTGCGGCAGAACTGATTCATGCTCTAAATCAGTCAACCCACTTTACCAAAATAGCCTAACTAATGAGAAGACTAATCAGTAGGTTTGTGCATTGCAATTATTTGCCAGTTGCTTATTTTATTAAGTAATTTGCTATTGAAGCTCAGTCAGAACTAATGGGGAATAGGGAAATTGAATTAATACATGGTGAATACATTTAATTGTCCTATTTTTGCCTGGTTTAGAAGGGAATACTAGCAGCTTGCCTGACAGTATTTTTTATTTCAGATGGAAAGGGGGAAAAATATTCTAAACAGCATGCATAACCCCTGAAGTAGACACTGATTTGAGTCAGCGCACAGTTAACACTCTGTTGACCAATTTAGGAAAAAAATCTTATTAAAAAAACAAATAAACACAGATTCTTACCCTCATGTAAGCACTGCTGCCACAGATGTACCTGGAGATGGAAGGAACTTCCTGCATCTCTCATTATTCCAACTGATTCATATCCATTTAGCAGTAACACTGCATGACTTGGAGCTGATACCACCTATACTGGGGCCTGGGCAAGATCAGTCTTAGGAAAAAACTAGGCAAGACTATAATTCTTAATGAGGATGTTTTGCCTTGCCCTGTGCTCACATAACATTCAGCGTTATGAGATCCTAATCTTGGGTGGGTCTCTGCCTGCTACCGCAATAGAGTGAATAATAGGTGTAATTATGATAATAACAGCAATAACCTTCTACAAGTTAGTCTAGAATTGGGTTTGTTTATTTGTTTATGAGCTAAACACAATCAGTCCTTAGCAACCACTGCCAGGTTTTTCTGTTATCCCAGAACTGCTGGATGAAACAGACTTCATTTTTCTGGAGCTCATTATGGGAAAAGTCATAGCACCAACAGGCTTTGAATATAAATTGTTTGGTTGACCTTTCTCACAAGATGAGTGGCAGACTGCCTTATGTTGAGCAGCAGCAACTCATCTTCTGATCAAAATGAGGTTAACTGAGCAAATAACTGTTTCCTGGGGCTGTACGTTACTTTCCATAGCGTGGTTAACACCTTTACACCAGTAAGAGTTAGTTTGTAAAGTTGATTTCTGTGAAATACAGTATGGCAATAGTTTCCTGCTTCAGGTATGAAGCATTTATGAAGTCTTCGTTACCACAGCCATGGGCAGAATTGCTTTTGGTAAAAGGTCATTGCATCAACTCTTGTGTTTCTTTATTGCAAGCAATTTAGTAAAACTGAAACCCATGTCCTTATACAGTAATGCAGCCCAGTGCTCTGGGCATCTACAGCAAAATGTTATCAGGCCGTTAGTTCTGTGTGCACTTTTGGAAGTGTTCCTCAGCGAAACCATGACTGAACGCAGACGTTCACAGAGGATCACACGGTATGTAAACTTTACACACTGAACCTCTTTGAAGATTAATTTACAGGCTTATGTAAGAGTTCGACATGATTCAGCTCCTACGCTTATGCATTCCATGCATTATTCCCTCCTCACTATTGTTTGCATCACTTCAGAGAAGATGGCTCCACAGAAGCCAGGTTGTGGAGAAGAATCTTAGTTTTCCACTTGGAGGTTTAACCAGTGTTGCCTTGTGGGAATAAGAAGACAAAAGATCATCTTTAAGATTCATTTTCTGGTCAGAGAGAGTCTCTTGCTCCAGAAGGCATTATTGATTTCATCAATTTTGCAGTGAAGGTGGCAGAATTAAACCAGAAACTTCCCAATCTCACCAGATTAACTTGTAGCCAGCAGAAAACAGACGTGGTATCTCTTCCACTTCCTCTGCTAGGTAGTCAGATGTGGCTGAGCTATAAACTACAATATGATTATTGTTTGTTTTTAAACTGTAAAAAAAGGTTGAGGGACATCTGTTTCTCTGTCTGGGGGGCAGAGCTTAAAGCTCTGATGACAGGATTCTGAAAAGAAAATCCTAATAGAATTTTCCTCATGACCAGTAAATTTGCTTATGAAAATCTCCACCGGTGAAAGTCTTTCCCCACGCTGTAGAAACCTCTTTCACTTGAGGCAACTACGCAGAAGGGGGCAAAGAAAAGAAGCGGCGAAAACCCCTGAAGAGTCGTGTCGGGCCTGGTAAGATGTGGAAAGACTCCCTGACAGGTGATCCGGTGTCGGTTCAAAACTCACACTACTGAAACCCCAGTGCAGCAACTGTTGGAAAAGTTTTGTACTCGGCTAAGGACTTAAATGGGAGGGAAAAGAAGGTCCTATTCCTGTGCTGGTGCCGTGCTGGAGGGTACAGGTGAACGCACTCCAGAGCCGTGGCAGGCCCCGACCGCAGCCAGGTACGGATGTACGGATGCCCTCAGCGCACGGGGAGGCTTTAATTAAAACATTTGTGTTTTAACAACAAATCACCAAGGAGGGGGGTGGTTTAGTTGCTGTTCGCGGTGGGTGACCGCTGGCTCCCAGCTGTGTCCCTTCAAGCTAGTGGCGTAGAGCGGCCCCGCGCTTAGCGGCTCCGCATTCCCGGGGGCTGCTCCCGCCCTCCGCAGCGCCCCTGCCCGGCCGCTCGATATCTCGGGGACGATTGCACGGCCCTGCGCAGTGGTGACTCTCTCCGCCCTCCTCCTCCACCTCCTCCTCCCCCTCTCCCCTGCTCCTCCCTCCTCCCCACCCGCGGGCCGCA
>VXBP01008282.1:1431522-1610881 GCA_013400115.1 Rhinopomastus cyanomelas | reverse complement strand
CCGGCGGGCGGCAGCGGCGGCGGCCCCGGGCACAGGCCCCGCCGCCCCCCCGCGCCGGAGGAGGGAGGACGGACGAGCCGAGCCCTGCGGCGCCGCGCCCCTTAGAGCTGAGCCGAGCCAAGCCAAGCCAAGCTGAGCTGAGCTAGGTAGGGCGGGATAGAGGGGAGGGACGGAGGTGCCGGTTCTGCCCCGTAGCTGCTGGGGTGAGGAGCAGAAGCAGGGAGGGGCTGAGGGGAGCCCTGGGGAGCCCTGGCGCTAGGCGATGGTCTGGGGGTGTCCGAGGCCTGCGGCTGGAAACGCTTCATCAGCGAGGCGGTGGCGGAGGAGCCGCGGGGAGGGTGGTGGCGGGGCGAGATCCCGGGGTCCTCCAGCCCAGCCCAACCAGGGGCAGGTCCCGTGCCCGGGACCCCAGCGAGCCCAGGGCTGGGACACGGGCGGACTGGAGGTGCCCGCCTTGGTGCAAACCCTGAGTGCAGGGACCGGCTGGGCACCCACTTATAGCGAGGTTGTGTGGTTTCAGGATTCTTTTTCTTGTATTTTCTTACAAATTCCGGTAGTTGAAAGTACTTGGGGGAGGACAGTGGTGTTGAACGCTGTGGCATGCGGAACGGTTACTGCTGGCAGTGGGGATTCCCGCCTCTCCGCACAGGACAAGGAACAAATCCACTCCGTGTAACTGGTAAAAACTTTGCACGGGTCTCTGTGCTGACATTTCTGAATGAGCGACAGAGTGATCGGCACCGGGAGTTCAGTTAAGAGTAAAGTTTATTGATATCTGGGTGGAAGAGTGATGAGGAAGACTGATAATTTGAGTTCACATTCAAGCTTCTATAAATGAAATGTAATGGCTTTGGAAGTTTGGATTAATTGTTTGCAATTTGTAGAGGTTTGGATTAATTATTTATAACGTTTCTTGAAGTTTGGTGTTTGATTTACTGAGTTTATAGTTGTGGCTATGAATTCTGAATTTGTAGTGCAGAATAGTTTCTCTTTTGTTAGAAATGATCAAGCAGCACTGTATGTTTTCTGGTGTTTTCCTGTGTGATTTATAATATCCTCAGTTTATATATGAAACAACAGATGAGACCCAGAAGACTGATCACTTCTGGCTGTGTGCTGAATGGAGTTTGGGTTTCTTTTCCTGGCGGTTTGACACATGGAAAAGGAGGGGGAGGAAGAAGCAGTTTAGTGTTACACAAAATCTAGTGATGTGTCGAAAGCTTGTGCTTGATTCTTGAGCAGAGGGTTGTTTTTATCGTCACTAAAATATCTGAGCTACAGATTAGTTCATGGCAGTGTATCACAACATGTCAAAAACTAGTCGGTGTGGGATGATCTTCTGTTTTAAAATTCAGAACATCCCAATGCTGCGGGAGTTAGAAACACCTTCTCAACAAAAATATTTTCAGGTTGTGAGACATTCAGTTTTTGCGGCTGCAGTTTCGACTGTTTTTAAGGGAGCAGAAGTCTTAAAAAGACACGAAGTATGTCTAAATTGCAGACCTAAAGAGCGTGGAATCTCTATGCAGTTACAGTTTTTCAGCTGCTTTGGAGTGTTCCCTGGGGAACAGCCATTTAAAATAGCAGCGAGGTGTGTCAGTGATTTATGCCAGGATGGCAGTCTCTGATCTGCCAAACAAGTCTCCTGTGGAGTGTGCACCTGTGAGGGGCTTCTGCTGCTGAATTCCTATGTCTCAGTGCAGTTGGAGCCTTGTCAGAGAACTGCTTTCACTAGTGCTATGATAGCTACAATGATTTTTCTGGGAAAAGAAATCCAATTTTCTGGGATTTCAGAGTTTTTTGGCAAATACATCTTGTGGTTTAATGCCAAGCTAGACTGGATTCAGCCTTTACGTTAACAGAAAATTGGTGGATAAAATCAGCCTGGGCTTTGGATTATCCATATCCAAATCCATATAATCTACTACCAACTTTGTTAGGAATAAAGATGTCTCTAGACATATATTGAAATTATTGTTAGGATTTAGGTGGATGTTTATACTTCTGCAAATTTTCTGCACTACTCTTGCTGTCATACCAGCCTTCAAACCTGCAAAGAGATAAACTGAAAGCTTCTAAGTGCTTCTGTTCAGACTGAAGCTAGTTATTGCCTTTTGATGTGTAGTTAGTCAATTTTTTTGGGGGAAAAAAATGTTTTAAACACACTTTGTTAAAATAAGACTTGCAGATATCATATTGTTTTTCTAACTGTTTGAAGCATTGCTTAATAATTTATATCCAGTTTCCCACGTTGCTTGTAAAGAAAATGATGTTCTGAGGTTCCTGTCGTGGAGCCAAGTTTATCTTTTGACTAAAACTTTCAGAAATGAACCTAGTATTCAGGAGTTGTGGGTGCTCTGAGTGGGACAGTGTGCCAGTAGCACCTACTGTGTATCAGGAAATGTCAAGGTTTTGTTTCTCAATAACTGAATATAGCTGTTGCTTGGTTTCCTGGAGTAATTCTAGTGTGGAGGTAAAGATTGAAGTGATGATAAGCATGAAAGTAGCTGTTTAACACAGACTTCCAAAACCTGAGCTTGAATGTCTTGAATGCTTTGCATTGCTGAAACAGCTATTGCATTTCCAAGCATTTTTCAGGGTATATTTCCCCTAGTTATGTCAAGCTTTGTCCTCAAAACTTGACACAAACTGTTCAGCATCCTTAGAAGACATTGTCTTGTAATTTCTTTCACACTTCAGCAAATGTATATTGTGGTGGTGTTCTTATCAATGTCACCGTTTATGTATGAGGGATTGTGGGTGGTCACATTCTTTGTGTGAATATTTTTAAAACCAGCAAGCCCAGGACAAGGGTTCTGATGGGTTTCACTATAGATCTTTGTTGCTTTTAAGCTTTGTTGCTTTTTTCAGATCCAGGGTGATTCTTCTGAAACTTGGAAATCAATAACATCTGATAAGCATTTTGCTAGGAAAACCAGCCATTTGGAACTGTTCCTGTGGGAGTAAACAAGTGCTTTGTGTGAGCATCATTGTTCACAAAACATCCAAGTACAAAATACAGCCCTTTTGCTTTGGGACACACATGAGAGTAGCTTTGAACGGCCAACAGTTTTGTTGAGCTGTGCAAGTCGCTTTTTGAAGTGTGAACACCTCTGTGGAAGGTGCAGCAGATGAAGATGCACTTGGATTATCTCTTTAATGAGCATCTGCATAAATGTGACCAAATTTTCCATAGGATACATTTTTCCTGAGGCAAAGTGAAAGAAAGGGCTTTTGTTACTATGATTTCAGAATCATCTCTCTAGGCTAAATAATTGCATACAAAGGTATCATGAAAGTGGAAGTTGGCCTAGTCTGACATCTTCAGTAGTAATGAGAGGAAATGGAAGGTTATGCAGTAATCCTTTGGTTTTTATGCTCTTAGATTCTTCATTGCTTTTTCTGTTTGGGAGAGACGTGATGCAACCGTGTGCGTATTTTTATTTAAAAAGGAGGATAGCTTGATTTGTGAGTGGAAGTGAATCGTTTCGTAACACAGAGTATTCCATAAAACCGAGCAGGACTCAACCGCCACATTTACTCCTTGGTGCATTTTTCATGTGCTAGTGCACCTAAAAATCTGCTGCAGTTGTGCTTGATGTATAAGGCTTAAAATTCCTTCTTCTCCATGGCGTGGTATTATTTTTCCATGTGCTCTAGGTTGTGGTCTTTGGTGACTTTCTCTTGTGGCTTGTCCTTGCAGATTGCTGTCAAACATCACCGTTAGTCCCATCTTCATCCCCTTGGATTCAGATTTCCCCACTGCTGACCAATATAACATAACACTGCAGAATTTTTTGCATTCTTGTGGCAGTATATTAATTTTGGATGAAAAGCAATCCAGGCTATTTGATGCCAAGGATGTCCAAATTGCTGAGATCAACCACTGTTACATTCAAGCCTGTGTGTGTATTATGCATTGAAAGACTGGTTTCACAAGCTTTTAATAATCCTCCTCATCCAGGGTTTAATCAATTCAACATACAAATGCTCCAGCTAAAGAAACAGCCTTAAGGGGTTAACTGTCTCTTTATTTTTAATTTCCCTCCCTCCTCTTGGTGCTGAAATGCCCTAAATTTCGTGGTGCATTGTCTTTGAAACTCACACAGGAGAGCAGTGAAAGGGCATGTGAAATTCTTAGTTTTTCTTCAGTTGAGTGAGGGTCCAAGAGTAGTCAGGGCTGCTGAACATAAAACATGTACGGAGGGGCCAGTGTGGTGTGAGGACCAGCAGTTACAGCTGTGTTTGGATCTGCAGAGCAAAAAATTGAAGCCATCTGTATATAGAGAAAAAAGGCACCTGAGTGCTGAGGATCCTGCCACACAGAGGATATAGGAGTACTGATGTACTTAGGCCAACGCTTTTGTTTAGCTATGCCTTTTCTTAGTGAGGGTTCTGAGGCAGACTTGGCTTATGTGTGTCAGTTGTAGCAGTTTGTACAAGTCAATAAGTAGAGAAAGTCTGCCCTATCTTTGCTTTCTCTAGCTGTTCAGTGTTCTCACATGAGTATATTTGCAGCTGCAGATGCATCTGAGCTAGCATTTTAGTTCTTTATTTATTATCAAATTATTAGGATTCTATCATTGCACTTTATTTAAATTGGATTATTTATGTGTGCTGTAAATCGTAGCTAGATTACAGCTGAAGATAACTCAATCTTTCATTCCCTGGGCAATGCGATCCCTGTTTGAAGTTGCTGGGAGTTTGATCCTGCACTTTTTGCTCCATGCTGTTTGCCTTCTAGCATAAACGAGACACTGGAACTGTTGGAATCTGGTCTGTGTTTCATTCATTAGTAGCTGAATTTGGCTGGTGCTTTAGGTGGTTTTTCAGCCCAGCTGGCAAGAAGAGCATTGTACTCAGTTTCTGCTGTCAGAAGTAAGCCCAAGGGAACTGGGCAGGAGTTCTGTTTACGTTGGGATGCTCTCCAGACAGGTATGTGCAAGGGCTTAACAGAGGCTGGAGCACTGATCCTCTTGCCGTGCAGTCAGCTCGGATGTGTGGGTAACGATCACCCCATTAAACTTTTAAAGCAGTGCTGCAGGAGTAACATTGATCTCAACTGTTAATGACACAACTAAAGGTGTTGGGCTGGAAGCCTTTCTCTTACATATATTGCTTCACTTGTTAGATAGATGATGATAAATCTTGCTTTCTGTGGAAAAAAAACCCCAGGAATTTGGTGTCACAATGATGTGGTGAAGGTCAGCTGGAAACTAACGATGAATCTTTAGCTCTGTTTTTAAGCAGGAGGGTGGTTATGGACTGCACTGATTGTGTATTCAGCCCAACAACGGCTGTTAGGAGAATGCTGGTAATTATTACTAGTAATTTGTACTCTAGCTCATTACCATTGCTCATTACTATTTTACTATTTCTCATTACTGGCAATGAGTAACAGTGATCATTTTGTAGAAGCACAATGGCTGTTTTTACTTCTCTGCCAGACTAGGCTTTGGTAAAAATTGAATCCATAGGTTTATTGTCTTTATATCAGATTTAATGCGGAATTGTTTTAAGGTTAATAAAATTAGAAGAATAGAAGTAGTTATTATTTAAATAAGTAGTATTTAATTTTCTTCACTAGATATCAGACTACATAAAGGACTTAGATTCTCATTCAGGCTGTGCACCAGATCCTCATCTGAGTGTGCTCGGAGGGCTGAGGTTGGTCTGATTTCTGTTTGAGCAGCACTTATTCCTGGCTCAGAGAGACAACTGCTGAAACAATGAGACATCAAATGTGAGAAATCTTAAAGGAAAATAACTTTGTAAGTACGCACTTGATCTGTGGGGTACTTTCCATTACTTGTGCTGCTCTTGCTTGAAGTAATGAGTCATCATTTAAAGGCTTAGGCTTTTTTTGAGAGACAGATCTGTTAGGAGTCTGCTTTATTGCAGAGGTTGTTTTTTAATAGATATATATGGAGGCAAAATATGCCATAGGCTGGAAGGAAGGGTAAATTAAAATTCATTAGGATGCAGCTGCTGCTTATTGTTTATTGCGATAATACTTATTGCTTTTCATTTGACCAGTATTAATTTTTGTCTTGGATTTGTACATGAAAGAAATAGAGCAGTTTGTGGGCTACTTCCCTTGGCTTTCAAAGCCTAAGGAGATTACCTATAGCAGAAGAAACTTGATACACATAATAGATATGTTGGATTTTTTTGGCTTTGTTATGTCTATCGTGGGTGATCGATTGTGCCTCATATTTTAAAGCCAGTTGGTAAAGACTCCTATCAGATCACACTTACTGTGCTTCAGTAACCTTTGGGGTTTTTTTTTTGCAGAAGGCTAAGAATCTCTTTTCTCTAAAGACTGCTGCCTTTTAGCTCTTGTTTCACCCAATATTCCTTTAATTTGCAGGGCAGTAGTCTATCTAGTGCTTGTTCCAAGAGCTTAGTTTTGATCAATCTTGAACAATCCTGCTTGACAAACTGGCAGTTGGCAAGTGAAATATTTTTCATCGGTAATAAGTAGGAACAACTTCTGCCTTGTCCAGTAAATCTTTGTGACAGTTTTGTAGCATAGGCTAAATGTGAAATAAACTTGCCTCATCGGAGAAAAGAGGGGTATCTTGATTGATCTGCTCTTGTAGCAGTGATGGGAGGGTAAATCTTGTAATTACCTCAGTTATCTAAAGGATGGTGCATTATGCTAGCTAGAAAATAAAGGTGTTTTTATCAGCCATGTGGGGTTTTTTATGTTGACTGGTGACATAGTGTGTGTTTCATTCAATTAAATTTCACATGTATTTTTGTACATCCTTTTTTAGATTGAGAAGGATCAAAACTATTACAGCAGGGAAAGGCACTATCAAGTAATTATGAAATAATCTGTGTTTTAAAACATGGATTTTATGTAAATACAGGACATGGTTAGGGTATACTTACATGGATATATTATTTGCACCCTGATGTGGACATTTAGGATCTCTGGGTATGTTTAGGTTTGATGTTCCTTCTGCATTTAGAGATTGCCTTTTATTCCTAACTAGGCCATATTTAATATTAATCACATGCAGCTCATCCCCACATTCTGTGTTTGTGTTCTGTTTTGCATAAGCTTGTAAGTGCTGTGCCTTTTGGGTTGTTCTCCAAAACCAATATGCTACAGGGAAACATGATTCCCTACATTTGTGCCTCCCTTCTCACAAATTTGTATGCCTATACCCATCGTTTATTATCCATTATTACTCTTGGCGTGCAAGCTTACAGCACATTGAAGAGAGTCTTTGGAAGTTGTTTGGGATACATTTTTTTAATAGAGTGGGGAGTATGCATGGAACCCAGGTTCACTTGTTGACCAGCAACTGGTCAACTGGAAAGATTAGGTCTGTGATATTGTTTTGCTGCCAAGTTCTCAGGCTCTACAGAACTAACTCTTGGATAGTAAACCATCAAGCTCTGTGATTCAGAACTGATAATCTTTGCTATGGGAACTGCTGGTGTTTCTAGCCATGTTAGCAGGTGGTCATCATCAGCAGTTCCAGTACAACATTTCTCTTTTTAAATTTAGTCTAAAACAACCAATTTAGATGATTTTTGCAAACGTGTGCTAGTGAGGTAATAGCAGTGCCTCATGTAGAAACAAGTTACAATAATACCTTTAGATGGGGTTACTTAGGGCTTTGTCCAGTCAAGTCTTAGAAACCCCTGAGGGTTGCTACAATCTCTCAGCAGCTGTCCCAGTGACTGATAATCCTTACAGTGGAAATCTTCTTTCTCCTGTGGAATTGGAACGTCCTCTTTTGAGTAGATGACATGTCTGGTATTATTGCCTCCCATACACCTCAGTAGAGAACCTGTCTCCATCTTCTTGGGAACCTTCCTTTGTGAAAGCTGCTCTTAGGTCCCCCTGAGCCTTCTTGCTAGGCTGGAAGTTTAATTTGCTTAGAAATGTGCACGTGCTTTCAATTTGTTTTCAACTTCAGTCTTTTGAAGACTGTGAAGTAATTACTTGTGTCCAGTTCTGGGCCCCTCAGTTCAAGAGGGATGTGGAGCTGCTGGAGGGAGTCCAGCATAGAGCTATGAGGATCATGAAGGAAGTGGAGCACCTCCCTTATGAGGAAAGGCTGAGAGAGCTGGGTCTCTTTAGCTTGGGGAAGAGGAGACTGAGGGGTGACCTCATTAATGTCTGTAAATATTTGAAGGGTGGGTGTCAGGAGGGTGTCAAAGTAATGTAGGTGTTATGAAGGCAGTAGACTAGTTTTCTTTTAATTGCTTATTGTATTTTGTCGTTTGAGCTTTGTTTTAGAATTAAACTGAGTTAAGAAAAATGAGAAAGGTGATTTCAGCATTGAAATGAACCAAATTGGATAGTTGAATATGGAGAGTTTGCCTAATTAAAATGTAACATACAAAAAAAATATGATTCTATGATTCTATTAAATAGTAATTCTTGTGGAGCTTCACTCTAGTGCTTTCTGGTGAGCTATTGCTTAATGAAAATTGTCAGTAGTGCAAGATTGGGTTTCCTGTTTTCTGTAGACAGACACTTGTATCTCATGTGCTTTCTTAAAGTTGATCTTTGTGTTAATTCTTTTTCTAGAAAATTGAGTGCTTGACATTCTTTATCCAAGACCCTGGAGCAGCAGAGAGCACTATTTACAATGAGGAGAAATTATTTGCTCGGTAAGTTAAGTGCTCATGATCTTTCCAGTTGGAGAAAGCAACTCCTAGTTGTAGTCTTCAGCTGAGTGTGTACGTGCAATCTGTCACTGTGGTTAGTAGGTGATTTAGAGGTGGTAGACACTGGGACAGGCCTTGTGTGAGCATCGTTTGTGACCTACGTGTGTAATTTCCACGGTGAGCAGTGATGAAGCTGTACTCAAATATTTGGTGAAATATGAAAACCTTTTTCCATATGTTGCGAAATATAAAACAGTGTAGAGTTAAGTTCAGTGAGTCTTCCAGTAAATTGTGACTGTCTGCGTGCCTAGACAGATAAAATCTACTTAGGTATAATGAATGACATATGCTTATCTCTGCTTGTAATTTCAGAGTGTGGTACCTTATCTAGCTGCCTGGTATTTGAGGTAAATTTGAAGTGACAGTTTGTTATAGTAAATCAGACATTACTAATTTCCTTTGTGAGTAAATTTTACATAAAAATGTGTGGTAGTAAAGGTTACCTTCTGCTGTGCATTTGATGACAACCTGAGCTCTGAATTATTTACCATTGCTGTGTATTGCCCATTTGCTGTTGGGTGGATCATTTTACACTATAATATTGTTACTGCATAAGAAAAAATACGTGTTCAGCAGTCTTGGTGACCTCTAGGAAGGACAGTCTGTTTGGGAGTTTAAAATGTAATTGACATATTACCAGAATCTCCTTGACTGCTTTTGTTTGTGAAGCCTACAAGTACCGTGTTGTGTAGTTAGAGGCTGTATGACATTCAGATTTGTGCGTGTGTGTACAGTTATCAGTAGAAGTGTTTTTCATCTTGGCTTGTTTCCAGTTACAATTATGGACAGTGTAGAAATTGTCCGGGAGATACAAGTAAAACAGCTTAGTTTGGGCTCTGAGTTTTTGAAGCTCTTTATTCAGGTTAATATTTTTAAAATAGCGAAATAAACAAAAAAAAAGAAGAAAAAACCCCACCATGAAAGGCTTGCTCAGAAATGAGGTTTTTTCTTTATCATAGAATGCTTTGGGTAGGGGCAGACCTTTTAAAGGTCAGTAAGTTCCAACCCCCCTGCAGTGAGCAGGGTCATCTTCAAATGCATCTGGTTGCTCAGAGCCTCATCCAACATGACCTTGAAGGTTTCCAGGGATGGGACATCTACCTCTCCGGGCAACCTGAGCTACTGTTTCAGCACTGTCATTGTAAAAAATGTCTTCCTTATATCCAGTATAAATTGACCCTCCATTAGTTTAAAACCATCACCCCTTGTCCTATCACAAAAGGCCCTGCTCTGTCCCCATCTTTCTTATAAGCCCTATTTACATACTGAAAGGCCATAAAAAGGACTACCTGGAGTCACTTCTCCAGGCTGAGCAACCCCAACTCTCTCAGCCTGTCCTCATATCAGAGGTGCTGCAGCTCTCTGATCGTTATGCCTGGCTTGGCATGAAGAATACAACTGCTTGAATTACACACTTGTGTTTGTGTCTGTGAATATGATAAGCAGGAGTTTGTTAGGTGGAGGTTACTGCCATTGCTGCACTTAGTTCTTAGATATGTTTGGGGCTGCTTGGTCACTACTTTCAAGTATGAGTGTGATCAGGTACTAGAAAACCTCATTTGAAGCTAAACAAGGTGGTGAAAAAAGTAGTTCAGTGAGAATCCTTCAGATATATTCTGAATTATTTTTAATTCTCATATTACATCCACACCATTACCTCATTTCCAAAAATAATAAGTGTTACTAAAGTGACCTAAAGCATTTTATCAATTTTGTCTTTGAAAATTTTAATAACATTTTAATTCTTTGAAATGTTTTAATAATCCAAACACAAATATAACCTCTGATTCTAGTAAATTTTTTTCTATTTCTATTTAGATGTTCAAACTTCTGGTTCAGTCACCAGGCACTAATGAGGAAGAAAACCTGACTGATTATCACAGTTCTCGTATTTTGGGGGCTTTTTTGTTCTGCAGTGTTTGAGAAAAATTTCAAGGAATGGAGTTAGCTCACAGTTTACTACTTAATGAAGAAGCATACAACCAGCTTGGGGAATTTCAAAAAGCAGAGTTCATTTTTGAATGGTTACAGTTCTTGGAAAAACTTCTACCAGCAACTAGCAGAGTAAGTCTACAAAGCCTATACTTTTTGTAAATATAAAAACAAAGAGCAGGACTCAGTTTCATGTGCTTCATGTCTCTTGTGAATTCATGTCTCTTCCACATGCAGTGGAAGTCTGTTCAGTGTTAGCAGTAGCTTGCTAAATATTACACAAGTTTTTGGTTCCACCCCTTCAATAGACAGAGCCACTTCAACTCAAGTTTATTACTGCAAGTTTTGCAACAGTAAATCAATTATTGTTTAAGGGAAGATACTTCCTTTCTAATATTCAACTTTCTGTGACTCTGCAACAGTTCTTCTTTACTACCAAAATTACTGTATTTCTATGCATTGCTTTATTTGAAAACATAAAAGAAGCAAGACAGTTTTGTTTTAGCAAAACATAATTGTAGCAATACCGTAGGGAAAATACACTTGAATTGCTACTAGCAAGTTTTATTATACTCTGAAAAAGGTGGTTTTACCTTTTAAAGAAAGATAGAGAATCGCATTCTTGAGATGGCTTTTCCTTATGTAGAAAGGTGCAATAAAATGTTCATTTTTAATTAAGAGTATCAGAGTATTAGAGTGGTAACAATGGGAAGTAAAGATAATTAGCATTAATTGTCTTTAACCAACTCTTAAATTTAACTGATTACTGATTTTGTTTCCAGGCTGATATAAGGGAAAACCAGAAGAAACTGGTTGAACAATTGACCTCTTTACTGAACAATTCACCAGGACCTCCCACCAGAAGGCTTGTTGCCAAGAATTTGGCTGTACTTTATAGCACTGGAGACACTTTTTCTGTTTACCAAACAATTGACAAATGCAATGAACTCATTCGCAGCAAAGATGATTCACCAAGTTATCTGCCTACAAAACTGTAAGTTACTTTTTTTAACCCCAAACTTCAAATCCAGTATCAACAAGAGAGGGAGATTTATGTAGTGAGAAGTCAGTGTGGGAGAGGGTATGCTCCCTCTTTTCTGCCCCTTGTCTTGTAGAGCTTAGTGTTGTAACACACAGGGTTTGGCAGCCTTCCTGATGAGTATCATTACTGTGGGTGCATCCAGCTGTAAAAAGTAATTTTTTTTGTGTGTTTGTACTCTAAAATATTTGGACTTGAGTATTTCAAAGAGAATCTAAATTCATCTGGAACCTGAAAGCAAATTCAAATTGCTTCCTTCTCTCTAGGTACTGCAACAGTTTTAATCATTCATTGTGTGCTTCAGGGCAGAATTATGAGTACTCATGTAGCATTTTATATATTCCTTTCTGTCTCTTTCTGGGTAGTTTTGAGTAAGAAAAGCCTGTTTTTTGAGAGGCAGTGGAAATTCTTTCAGTACATAACAACATAAACTGCACTTGATACTTTAATAAACTTCAAATGTATTTTTGTTCCTTATTGGTAAGATTCTTGTTAGAATTCACTAAAATATAAAATCAATCACATTTAATAGCTTTAAAATCACATTAGTTTTGAAGCATTGAGTGCAGAGACAATTTGGTAGCTGATGGAAGTCAGTGTAGGTTGCATGTGTTAGAACAATATTTGACCCTAGCTAGCTAGCCAGTTGCACTGGAAAGAGATGCCTTGAGTGGTTTCAAAGCTGAGGGAAATCAGTTTATTTAGTAGTGCTAAACTTGTTGCTGTGATTCAGAGCTATAATGACTATACTATACTTTAAGGTGATAAACTGAGCTCAGTTTATGCTTTATGGTTTTGTCCATAACCAGCTTGCAATACATATTGCCAGATCAAAGAAGCCATGCTTTACAGCAAGTCAGGCAAACACTGTTACAGAACAAAGGAGAATAAAGCTTGTCCTAAGTGACTTTAGTGAAAGAAAGAAACTTCCTGACCTGAGATAGAGTTGTAGAATAGAATAACAAAATCATTTTGATTTGAATGGACCTTCAAGGTCATCAGTTCCAACCATTAGCCGAGCACTGTCAGGTCACCACTAAGCCATGTCCCTCAGCAGCACATCTGCATGACTTTTAAGTGTGTCCTGGGGCAGGGACTCCACCACTGCCCAGGGCACCTTGTACCAGTGACTGACAACTCCTTCAGTGAAAAGATAATTTTCTTGATGTCTGACCTAAACTTCCCCTGCCACAAGTTGGGACCATTTCTTCTTGTGCTGCTGCTGATTACTTCTAGGAAAAGACAGACCCCGACCTTGCTACAATGTCCTTTCAGGTAGTTGCAGAAAGCAATTATGTCTCCTCTAAACCTGCCTCTCTCAAGATTGAACAAACCCAGTTCTCTCAGCTTGTCATCATCCGTTTCAATCCATGAGTCTCTTTTCCTTAGTCTCCTTCCTGAAGAGGGTGCTTGTCGGGTGATACAATTAACAAATGGATTAAACAAAGGGAGTTTATAACTAAGCAACTAATGCCACAACAGAGAGATGTGGACTGTTACTGAGGGATGTAAAAACCAAATCTTAACGTGCAGGAGTATTGTAAACAATTTTGACTCCTGAAACATTGCACATCTGTAACTATGGTGAAGAAAATGAAAGATAACTGTTGAGAAAGTAAAACATCATTGTGCATTAACGACACAGTATATCAAGGAAAGCAGGATCTGCCTTCCTCCACTACTTCACACACTCATCCTTTTTCTGACAACTGAAGTTTTCTGAAAATAGATTTTTGCAGGGAGTCAGCTGTATTTTCTGTTACCATAATGCTTGCTTTTTTTTTTTGGTTCACTCTTTTCCAACTGACCTCTTGTGCAGTCTTTTGAGTGAAGAATAAGTTTGCTGTGAAAGCTCTTAGTCCTGCAAAGTAAGTTAGTGCTGCACTACCAGCTCCTCACCAGAGAGCTGCATTAACAGTATAGGTGAGTTGTAGTATGGATGGAGCTCTGCAAGCTGCAGGGAAGCAGGGTGGTGTGCCCCTAGCAAGATGGGCTGATGGAGTTCAGTGGCAGTAGGGCAGAACTGGCAGACATCCAGCTGGAAGGCAGACAGGTAGCTGAGGGAAAGAGAGAGGTGTTGGTGCTCAGAATTCTGGTGTGTTGGTAAGCAGTACTGAGGAGAGAGATGAAGTGGAGAAAAAGGTAGCAGTAAAATAAGGTTTATTTCATACAAAGCTTTGGAAAAGGGATTTCTTACAGTACTGAGATTACAGGCTGCAGAAAAAATAACTGGAACTACAGAGCTCTTCCTTGAGTAAAATCATTCATCTTGGCTTGCAAATATATGGAGTACTTGGTGTTCAGAGAAGCAGGACTGCTTTATTTTCTTCTTTTTAAAAAAATAATCTTGCTTCAAGTGTTGTCTTCATTTTGCATCTGTCCTTATTTAGCATATACACCTATGTTGTCTGGTAGCAGCACTTCACCATCATTGTTCACAATATTGTTTCACCTGGAAACCCCTTGAAAGAGAATGTCCAGTAAAGTGCTGTCTTGCCTCATAAATTGCAATTTTTTCCTGTCTTGTACGGGTGGAAGAGGAAAATGTTTTAGGTGTTTTAAACAGCCTTCATTATGTGCTCATTTCCTACTGAAAACTGGGTGAGATGAGAATGCAGTATCACCTCAGATAAATAGGTCATGTATCTTAGTTCTTGCATTTTTGGTGGCACCTCTTCAAGCACAGTTGTTAAAGCAAAATTTGGGAGAAAATGAATGTATCTTACAGAGAGAATCATAGGTGTAAATGGACATGTGCTGCCAGAGGGGGAAAACAAGAGTCAGAGAGGGTTTTCACCGCAAAGCTAAAATATTGCATAAATATACAGGCTTCTTCGGAACCGTCTAGCTGTTGCGTGTGAGGAAACATTCGTGGAAAAAGAAGTAGACAACTGAAGTCATGATACAATCTGAGAAGGCAGTCAGAAGAGCTTCCTATGCCCTGTGCTTTGAACTTCTATAGAAACTTAAATATCAGTGTGCAGAAGTAGCTAGATTCTCTTGTTTAGTCGACTGGCTGTGACTCACCAACAACTATTGCCGCTTTGTTGATAGAAATCGCTGTTCGGTGCTGATTGACTCTTTCATACAGCCCTGTAATGGAAGCAGAATGTTGCTATGATTAGGGATGAAGATTGCCAGCTTTGCTTTTCATTTTATGAAATCACTGCATTTCTGTAACTCAGAATATATTTGGTATGAGAGTTTAAAATTCTTTACGTGAAACTTGAGTTCATTTGTGGAATAAGAACAATGTTGTTTTGTTGAAGAGGGTGTGAGCAGTGTCACCACATGTTTAAGCAGGTCTAGCCAAAGAGCCAAAGGCTGATTGAAGATAGCTCTTTTTTCCTTATATTCACAAAGTTTATTGATTTATAGATCTATCAATACAAAAGCAAAGTGTTTTCCTGAATTATTCAAAGGAAAGCATTGTTTAATTAAGCAACTCTTTATTTTTTTTTCTCAGTATTTAGCAACTCTTGGTGAATGAGACACCACTGAGCAGTGATTGAGATGTTGGGTATTTTATCTAAAAAATCTGTGTGCAGTGAAAAGGACACGGGCTTAGACTTTTATTTCCTTCAAGATAGTTCCTTATTATGTATTGTTATAGCTAAATGCCACAACTGTAATTATTAGACTGTTTGTAGTCTACTGTTGACCATCGAGTTGCAAATAACCCTGTCTCTGGCTCCTTCTAGCAACCCTGCCATAGCATAATGCCACAGACAGCATGATGGCAGGCCATGCCTATTAAAAGTTGATATGAAAATTGTATTTCTGTTTTAAAATTTATCGGAAGATTACTTTACCTGAATGCTTGTGTTTATCCAAGTTATTTCTCAACCCTTGTGTCCACTCATGTCATAGACCATGAATATGTGCCACACACAGACCATCTGTTTTCTCTTTTAATAATACACTTACATTTTAATGTCTCTTCAGTTATTTTGTTGTTTGCCCACTGATTACGATAGTCATTTTAATCCCTTCCGTCTATGACTGCATCCATTTTCACGCGTCTTTGGATTTGCTTTCGTTTTAGTGCTGCGGTGGTATGCTTGGGCTATTTATACAAAAAGTTGGGAAGAATTTTGGGAAACAGTTTTACTGACACCGTTGGGAATGTGCTTAAAGCAATGAAGAACGCGGAGGTATTGGAACAGCATGTTTAACAAGTGATTGGAAAAATAACAGTATGTTTACTGTTGGTAGCTGGACAAATGAGTAGGAGAAAGTGCATGATACCAAAATGTGCAAAAGTTGTGGAAAGTCATAGGATAAAAATCAGTGTCTAAACTCCAGAGAATGTCTTGTAGAGAATCAGTGGATTACATCAGGGCTAGATCAATCCCATCTGATTTCATGAAGGAACTTGATAAACCAGAGAATCAAATTGCCTTATCAATGAGAACATTTTTTCTCCTTTGTACCTCATGTTTTGTGTTTTAAACTGCTAGTGAGTACTTTCCAGTAGAACATAAAGTTCCACTTTCTGATTGCTTATAGTGTTACAGAGCAAGTTACCTACTTTAACCCACTTGAGCATAAACAAGTCTACAAAAGCCTGAAAGACCCAGATGATTTTTTACCTGTTTTGTTAGTTGGGATGTTGTATTTCCAAGCACCTTAGGGATAGAAAACTTTTGACATTTCTCTTTTTCATGTTTCAGTCTCAAGGTCGTTATGAAATCATGCTTAGTTTGCAAAACATACTGAATGGTTTAGGAGCGGCTGCTGTCCCCTGTCACAGAGACATTTACAAAGCTGCCCGATCGTGTCTGACAGATCGATCCATGGCAGTGCGCTGTGCTGCTGCAAAGGTAAAGTGCTCCAATAGCTGATTTTATTAAGCTCCCTAGATATAATTCTGTTTCAATGGATCATGAACAAGGCAGTAAATACCTTGTTTGCTTATTTCTTTGATATTGCCTAGTCAACAAAAGTTAATTTAGCATAAAACAACATGAACTCTGTGTGTTGTGCAGCAAACTAAACTGTTTTACTGAGTGCTTTTCCATAGCAAAACATTTTTATTTCCCTTTTCTGTCTAGTGTCTGCTTGAACTTCAGAACGAAGCAGTATTTATGTGGAGTACAGACCTGGATAGTGTTGTGACCTTGTGTTTTAAATCCTTTGAAGGTTCCAATTATGATGTACGATTAGCAGTTTCAAAACTTTTAGGCACAGTTTTGGCCAGAGCTCTGACATCTAAACAGACAACAGGTAAAGTGCATACTTTGTTTGCTGGTCCCTCATCAGGAATCCTTGTCAGTTAAAATATGTTATATGATGAGAAACTTCAAAGTTCTGTTGTAGCCTGAGGTAAAATCACACCTTCACCTGGCTGTTCACATCTCATTTGGTTTTTCTTGCAACGTTTTTCTTGTGAGGTGGTGTGGTTTTGGTTGTGTTAACCTATATGTTAACATGTGTACATATCTTAAAATATTAAACAAGGACAAGTATTTGCTAAAACTTTTCTCTCCATACAACAATTTTGTATAAAATAAAATTAGTCGTCTCAAAAATCTCAAGATTAATTTCATCAGTGTATGAAGCATTGGGATTTGAGGATGTGTATCTTTGTAGAAGTGAAGAGTTAAGGATATCTTCAAGCATTTTTACTACAGTCATTAACCCCACGTCTAGATGGTCTAGAAGTACAAACGTGATCAGAAGCAGAAATGAACATGCGCTCACAGACCCTGGAACAGCTTTTGCTGATAGACAACACTTGATCCAACTGAAACCTCTTGGCACTAAGTTAACATCTCCAATCTTCAGTGTCATTCAGACTGAGCTTTTTTAGTCCAATATTAGGAGCCTAAAGCTAAATAACTGTCATGTAAGCAAAATACAACAGGATGCAGCACATTTCAAAGTGTCCTGCTTTTAATAATATTAGAGAAGATGTTCAGTGCCATAAGCAGCAAAGGATATAATGACATACCTTCAATACCAACTTACATAGCCTCAGAAATTTTAAAAGGTCATATTTGCACTGGAGAACTTCTGAAGTCTTGATTTATAAAGTACTTTCCTAAGAATCTTTTGGAGAGTGCAACTTAGAGAAAGCAGCCAGGACTTAGCCCAATAAAATAAGAAAAATAATTCTCTGGCCTTTATGGACTCGGTAGTTAGCTTTAATCTTTGTAAGCAATGTAGTTGTGTTTCTGAAGCGCGCAGATACAGTTATATAAGAACTGTTTGGTTGTTTATTTTTAGTTAGAAAGAAATTAGAGCAAACAAAACAAGCTAGGCTGAGGGAAAGGTGGAGGGAACAGTACATGAAGAAGTGCAAAGTCCTGAACTCTCTGCATTGTAACCAGTAACCATCTGAATTGTTTAGTTTTTTTAAAACAATTAGTTTTAGCTTTTTTTCTAAAATGTAACAGGTTTCACAGAGCCATTCCTCTAATGGTTTTTATCCTTAGCATCCATCAAGCATAATATTCGCAGAATATCTTTGGAAGAAGTGATGGAGCTGCTGGGAACTGGATTTCTGCGTGGAAGTTGTGGATTTCTACGAGCCAGCGGTGACATGTTGAAAGGGACCAGTTCAGTCAGCAGAGATGTTAGAGTTGGAGTCACCCAGGTATGGATTACGTTAGTTGTGATTTTCTGAGGTTGCTAAGCATTCCCACAATAACCATTCTGCTCTCCAGGTGTCTTTTTATTTCATCCCATTTTGTATCTGTGATCAAATGTGTGTACCTTAACATAAGGATTTATGTTTTGAGTTATGCAGGAAAGAAAAGAAGAAGGTATTTCTGGTCTTGGTAATTTTTTACCTGATAATGTGAAATTCTTAGAATTAAACATGTATTGCTTGCTAACGTTTCACGTTATTTGAATTCCAAGTAAGTGATATAAATAAGTCATTTCCTAAATTTTAAAAATGGAACCATAATACCTTATGTCTAAAAATGAAAGGGAGAAGTTACAAGAACAGTCTGAACTTGCAATAGTTTCCATCTGTGCATGGACATTCCCAAGTCTGTTGTGAAAGAATGTTTCTGCTTCGAATGAATGCATAAAAAACCAGGAAAACAGAACTTAGAGGAAAAAAACCAAATTACCTATTTTGCTGTATTTCAGGACGCACAGTTAGAGGATAGAATCTTGTTAACTGAGCAGGGCTGAAGTCAGACCATATAGTGCTTGCTGGTACAAAGGGCATAAACTTGTGAGGTAGTATCAACTGTCTCCTTCCTGTAAGTTTTATCTTAAATGCTGTTTATGTACTGAAACCTAGATATTAAAATGTTAAACCCATGATTCAAGGCTAAAGGTCATGATGAAAATTGCATAGCAAGTAGCTGTGATTATTTTATTGTAGTCCCCACAGCTATTTGATACGTCCCCTTTGCCACTGAAGGAGCCTTTCAGCGCATTTCTACTTCTGCAGTGCAAAATACCATCTGTAAATCAGCTTGAATTACTGATAGAAGCTGCCTGAATTTGCACTGAAAGAGCTAGAAAGTCCACGCCAGTTGTATTCCATCCTCATGTCATGCTGAGTGGAAGCATTAACTTCTGGCATAGAGGCAGAAAAGCTTGGGAACGGTCATACGTTGCCAGCTGCTTGCTAGAATGTTGACACCGGGCTCCTAGGGTGTTAAATATACGTGTGGTTGTTTTATCGTTTTTCCAGAAAAGGTATTTCATTTCAGTGTTTTGACTATATTGGTTTTTTTGGAGGTTGTCTCCTTTTTGATGCATTTCCACATTAGCATAATAGTACAGGTGCTAGATGGGACACTCAGAATGTACCAGAATAGTGTTCCTATAGGAAAGACTTGGGAAATTGTGCCTATGAGTAGAAGACACTTAAAATTATAAAATATATTAATTATTATTTGAATTGCAGCCTATTATGAGCTCAAAAAATAAGGAAAACACTGCAGATTCTAGGTCCCTTCCAGCTTGTAACGTTCTGTGATTATACATGCAAGAAGAATTGTATTTGCTCAAGATGCAGCCAGGTTCAAGATGTAGTTCAGAATGTAGCCATGACAGTATGACTGTGCTCAGGTCTATTTATGCTGTTAAATTCTCCAGTTTTCAAATCTGTGGAGCAGGGGTAATGTACATGATGTCAAGTGCTGTTAGATGCTAACAGGTTCTAACAGTGCAACTTCTCCATCTGCAGTGCTTCACTTTCTTTTACATGAATAATCTTCTTGTTAATATTGACTTGAATCATACAGTGTGTATGAGACAGGTACAGAAGTTAATTGAAACAGCTAGTAGCTGTGGACTTGTTAGGAGGAATTTTATATGTTAATTTGCATGTTCTTATTTTTTGCATTCCTTTTTCTTTATGGTAGCACATCTGATCATTAAAAGAAAATGCAGCACTTGCACGTGGAAGGTACTTGTAAGGGAGCATATTATGTGGCACTAAAAATGCTCTTGCAGTGATTAGATTTGTGAAGTGACTCTGCATTTTCTCTGTGTTGTGACAGTCTTTTTATGGTACCTCCACTGCAAGGCAAACAAGATTCATTCAGATGAAGAGCAGTGCTGGGGGGCTGCAAATATTCCCTATTTCAAAGCCTACAATAACCAAGTTCTCCCAGGGTTATGGGTTATAGTTTTGTAACATAGTAGTTCTTAAAATGCATTCATACATTAAATTTGGGTTCCATGTGCAGAATGTTAACTAGCTGGAAGCTGTTGTTCAGTGAGACCAAACACAGTGTTTTACATAACAAGTGCCTGTGCAGAGTAAACTGCCATTTCTCACACTCTGGAATGGAATAACATGGGTCAGCGGCTTGAATTAACTGACACCGGCTGCAGTAGTGCTACCACAGTTTTGATCACAATTTTAATTATTTAAGTAGATATCCAAAAATTGCAGCTACGTGTGAGTGAGAGTGTACATGGTTCATGGATGTCTAAGTGTTTCGGTAATCTCTGTTCAGTGATGTTCTAGTTGTGGCAATGTGCAGAGACTAAAATACATAAAGTGTGTGGGATAGCTGGCGGTGTTTTCCCAGATGATTTAGCTCTAAAACATGGCTTCTTTTCCAATCTCTTCCAGGCATACGTGGTGTTTGTGTCTACATTAGGAGCACAGTGGCTTGAAAGGAACTTCTCTGCCTTCCTTTCCCATATTCTAGATCTGGTGTCTCAGTCTCACCCAAAGGCTATTCAGAGTCAGACGGATGCTATTGGCTGTCGCCGCTGTGTTTCGTTTATCCTTCGAGCTACTGTAGGAGGTCTTCTTGGGGAAAAAGCTCAAATTGCAGCTGCCAAGGAGATTTGTCAGGCCATCTGGAAACTGAAGAAAGTTGTGGGTATGGGTCTAACAAGATTATCCATTTGGGCCTCTGATTTTCCCTTTTTAAGTGATTGTCCAACTTCCTAATCCACAGTGCAGAAATGGAGCATAGAATGCTGATTTATTACCATAATAATGTTGAGAGGGCTTGGTGGACTCCTTTGTTTTTAACTTGGGTTGGTTATTCATGTGTGTGTATGTGTGTCTCTGTTTCTGCATATTTTTACTCAAGCGTAAACATGTTTTCAAACACTTTTTCCCTGGAAAATATAATTTCAACCAATTAAATTATAATATTATTGCACGTATGTGCTATTTTAAAATATGGATCGTATTGGAAAAATCAGTTAATAAATTGACAGTTAATACTGAACTAGATTCTTCTTTTCCTGTTCAGAGTAGCTGACAATACCCGATGGTTCAAAAAAGAAGCATTTGTTCCTAATTGACAAAATGAGCATTTCTCCTGGAGAAAACAGATCGCCTGCTTGATGAAGTCTTGTACACAGCTTCCAGAAAAAGCTGTGGATCTCCCACCATTGTCCTTTCAGAGGAAAGGAAAGAGAATGCTGTGCATAAACCTGGTGTACAGCAGTGTACTGTGTCCTAGATAGATCCCTAAACGTTAAATATCTGAAATAACATAATCATTCTTGTCTCAAAGGATCAGCTTTCAGAAAGCTCTGATTTTTTTTTTCTCAGTTTATCCCCATCCTCTTGCTCACTTGCTCTTGCACTATTTCCCTCCTAATTTACTTTTTTCCCAACTGTGTAAGGAAAGTGCTAAACCAAAGCATGACCTCTTCAAGTCTCTTTTGATGAGGCTGAGAATAACACACTTCTTAGTAGCCAGTGATCCCTATCACTCAGACATAGTCAGTTTGGTTGTTCCCATTCTGTCTGACCCCTGTCCTCACAGACGTTACTATACTGTCCATCTGAGTATTAGCAATATACTTGTCTCAGTGAACTTAAACCTCTATGAAATCTTTGGTCAGTAATAAAAATGGTACTGATACAAGTTTATTGGCAATATAAACAATTTACCATTGCAAAATCCCTTTTCTGACCTGTTTGTTTCATTCTGGTAGTGATTTCATGGGGACCTTCCATCTTGTGTTGTCAGATGCTGCAATGACTGACAGTAACTTGGAAACAAGAGCTAGTACAGCAGATGTGACAGCAAGTCAGCATGTGCTTGTGTGTGCCCTTCAGGAGCTCGGAAGCCTCATCTATGACTTGGGAACTACAGCAGCACCATTGCTGCAAGACTCCAGTACAGGTACAAGCCCTGAATCCAACAAGTTATGTCTGTGATGTTTATAATAAATCAGATAGACCTGAGTATCTTATCTACTCTTCCTGTTTTCACTGACCTGCAATTTTTTGGGATGGCTTCAAGTGGACATCTGTTTCCACTACACGGATTTCTGCTTTCTTGAGCATGTTTACGTGTATTTCCTGTGCATGTTGGTGTCTAACTGCATAATACCTTAGAATTTCTCCATGTTGTTACTTTTCATTCAAGGTAACCTTTTGAAAAATATTGAAGCATTTAATTTTGACAGGAAATACTTCACAGTAAAAACTAAAAGGTCCTATTGAAGAGACCATAGTGGTCCTTTCAGAAACCATCATCACGTTCGTTAGGACTTTGTGTGTGTTTTTATTTGGTTGACAGTCTGCTTGCCTGATTTCTTAGGTGTGGTAATGTGTTTTCTTTTTCAGGAGTTCTGGAAGCAATAATTTCTGTCATTGTTCACCCCAGCGTTTCAGTTAGACTCACAGCAGCTTGGTGCCTACGCTGCATCGCAGTAGCATTGCCCTCCTATGTGTCCTTGCTGCTGGATCGTTGCACTGAACGTCTTAGTGCACTGAAATCCTCCCCAGAAGCAGTAACTGGCTATAGTTTTGCTGTTGCTGCTTTGCTGGGTGCAGTAAAACACTGTCCTTTAGGAATTCCACATGGAAAGGGGAAGGTATGGTCTGAATACTTGACTTTTGATGTTTCTGCTGTAGGATTTGCTTGGATTCTTTATGGCATGATCATGTAATCCATTACACTGATGGGATACTTCTTCCTTGAGAAGGGGATTTTGAAGGCTACTCAGTTCAGTGTTTTCCTCACATGTGTCAGGACTCAACTTCTCAGAAAGTGTAACTAATGACTTTATTACTCACGGCTGCCATTTTCTAATGAGGAAGTTTAGTAGGGCATGAGTTTATTGTTTTGGAAAAGAGGTGAATTCTGTGTTGCTGTAAGAACTTAAACTGGCTCTGAAAAGAAAAAGTTTAGCAGGAGAAAACGTGTTGAGTGGAGTTACATTTTTCAGAATTTTGAACAAAATTCTTTGCAGCAAGATCAAACCTTGGCAAATTCTGGCCCAGTTTGACAGTGGCATAAATTAGAAAGTCTTACATTCAGCAGTGTTAATGGTATCACAGTATCACAGTATTATCAAGGTTGGAAGAGACCTCATAGATCATCAAGTCCAACCTGAGACTAGGTGAGAAGAGGCTAGTTTGGAATACATATCGCTGAAATGTATCAGACTTCACCCTTTCATAAAAACATAAGTAGAAGCGCGCACACAGATCTACTGCATGCTGTCATGTTAAAAATAAATTTCTTGGGAGGAAATGGGTTAATCCGTGGATTAAACCAAATGAGTATTTCCCAGTCCCATCAAAGACTTGGCAGTGTACAGTTTAGTCAGTGCTTACACCAGTAACAACGATGGACTGTCTTGAAAACCTTTGGTCAAGTCCAACAAAATCAATGATGAAGTCCAATGAATACACACTTCAGTTTTGCTTTACAGAATTTAACAGAAACCACGTTTTCTTGCGTTAATATAGTTTAAGGTGCTTGTGCCAGTCTCACCACTAGCACAGACAGAATGTGCTGTACTGTACTCTGAAGTTTTAGGGATATGCAGACATAGAAATACAGGCCAGAAGAAGCAGCTCTTTCCATCTCAGCAAGAACATTATCCATAGAGTTATAGTTGGAAAACCGTGGTGCAACACAAATGCCAGCAGTTCATGCTAATTCTCTGCATAATATAGCAGTTTACCATTCTGAAAAACACCTGTTTCTGAGCCAATGGACATTAGAAAAGAGTTGGCACACCTTGACACAGGGATTGTGGGTTTTTTCTTGCTATGACACCACTGTGAGATGAAAGAATGCTTCAGTACATTAGAAAAACTGCCCCTTGCTGTGGTTGCAGCCCACCCTCTCCACGTTGTTGAGTGCTAACCATTCCCTGTCAGTTCTTAGCAGACATTCCCAGCTGCAGTTTTCAACATTCCAAGTCTCAACTGCTGGTTAAACAGTTTATAAATGTTAAAAAAGAAAGCCTTTTTTATTTTAAAAGTTTTCCCTCGTGATGACTGAATGTCTATGGGGAGAGGTTAGAATGAATATTGTTATCTGTCTAAAAAGTACTGCTCAAACCCTGTACACCTAAGCAGAGCTAAAGTTTCTGTTTAACAGAGAAACTAAATTTTTAACAAAGATTTCTTTTAGAGGAATGGAGTCAGATGAAATGGGGCCAGGAGGAGGTATGGGAGGGCAGAGAAAAGTGTGGGAGAAACACTGTATTCTGTATCGAGCTGGCGGGGGGGAACAGAGAGGTTGACAAAAGCCCTTTGCCATTCTCTCCTCGGAACACGGCCAGATTCCAGCCTAGCTCCTCTTTGGAGGAGTTGAAAGAGACCTGTGTTAAATAGAGCAGTTCTGAAAAGGAAATATCAAACGTAGACAGCACTGACCTGCACAGAAGCTGATTTATATTAATGCTTTTTCCTTTGCTAGAGTTGCAGGTGGAACCTATTCAAGAAAGCAAAATAACCATGGGTTGTGTCTGTTTAGCATTCTGTACCAGTGCTTATACTTCAGCTCAAAAATCCCTCAAAAATAAAACACTTCTCCTGACACACAGAGAGGGAAAAACTGTCAGAAATCATTAAATGAATTCCTTTCTAGTATGTTTGTTTTACAGGTAATTTAGGTACATTAAGCTGATTTTAGAAGTATCATTTAACAAGGGTGCTGTTTTAATTTTAGAATCCAAGTATTACAACTCTGTCAAGAATCTATAAAAATAATTCCCTTCATTTGCAGCCACCTGATAGCATTATGGAGCTGGGCAAACTTAAATTATGTTCAGACTGTTAATGATACACCTTATTCTAAAACAAGGATAAAAAGATTGTCACCGCTCATGCTACTTCTGAGCTCTGTGCGATTTGCAGGTCTTACGCTGTCCTTATTCTACGCAGTGACATAACTAGACTATTAGACTGCTTCTATCCTTGTGAGAATTAGCTCTCATTTTACTGCTCATAAAAGAGAGGACAGAGCAGCAAAAGAACTTCCCTTGTACCCCACAGAACTATTGAAGCTGTTCCAGACTAGGGCTGAAGTCAACCGTTGCAACTTCATGAGCCAGAGTCAGTTGCCATAGTATGAGGGGAAGATGGCCCTCCCTTTGGGGACACTGAAATACAATTATCACAGCAAATAGTACTGAAAAAACATTTGGCAGTTATTAAGATGCTGATGCTCTGCTTTTCTCTTTAACTTTGAAGGTGATCATGACAGTAGCAGAGGATTTGCTGTGTTCTGCTTCTCAGAACAGTCGTCTTTCTCTGCAGCGAACGCAGGCTGGATGGCTGTTGATAGCTGCCCTCATGACATTAGGTAGTAAATTTCTACAGTTTTTCTTAAACTGCATCAAGCTGTTCTGTGTTCCACCTCTGACCTTTGTGATTCGTTTAATTTACTGCTGCACAGTAATTCTAAGGAAACAAACGTTAATTGGAATCATTAGAATAAAATTCAAACATAAAAATGTCATTTCTCTCAAATTTGCTATTAGTTCATCGGGAGCAATGTCTGAGCAGCAGTGACTGAGTGGGACTGCTATTAATTAAATGTAGAAGATAGATTTCAAATGTAACTGAATGTCTTTGTGATTCAAGTAGAGGTACACTGGTATTTTCTTAACTTCTACCCCAGTACAAAGTTACACCAATCAGTTGTATTTCCTTCTCACAAGGTATTTGAAATCTTACAGAACTTTCTGAACTTTATTAGTGGTCAGATTACTGATCACTGAGTTACTAATGAAGAATGTATTTTACGTGTATTGATCCTATTTCTGAGGCACCTTTCCTGTTTTCAGCTGTTAGTTGTGCCCAATATTTTTTTCTGAGATTGGGGAATACACACTTTGTGCCTTTAATAAACGTTTCTTTTTCTGGACATCACTTCTCTTTTTTTGCTGGTAACCCATGGGGTCTGTTTGTAGTAAAACAGATTAGATTTGGCTCTGTGGCGTGTTAGTAAATGAATCTGTCAATACAGAATTCTGTATGAAAATGTAGTGAGAAATCATATATGAGGAGGCTGGGAAGGTGGCTTAAACTTTTATTCACAGGGGTAACGATTTTGTGACCATAGAAGGAAGAACCAAAGATTCAGTTTCATCATTGACTACTGTCAACATTCACAGGTCCTGCTGTTGTCCAGCACCATCTGCCACGGGTGCTGTTACTGTGGAAGTGCATCTTTCCATCATCTCCTAAAGACCTAGAAACAGAGAAGACACGAGGAGATTCATTTACCTGGCAAGTAACACTGGAAGGTCGTGCTGGTGCTCTCTGTGGTAAGAGCCATTGACTGTGTTTTTCTCTGCATATTTATAGTGGGGCTGTTTATTCATTTTCCCCTTGGAAAGAATGACATTACATGTTGGGGTTTTCTGCTGGCTGGTGAAGGATGTATTCACTCTCCCACGTGCTTACATATGAATTGGTAATAATGTGGTTACTTCACAAATGTGAAATCTTTTTCTTCTAGACGCGTGACACTAAGTTGAAATCCAATTCCTTTTCTAGCTATCAGAAGCTTTGTTTCCCACTGTGCTGGTCTTCTTACAGATGAAGTTGTTCAGAGACTTCTCCCTCCTCTCCCAAGTGCAGTTGATTTATTGATGCAGTAAGTGTGTAAAAGACTGTTAAGTGAGATTCTGGTTTTAAAAGGCTACAGTTATCTTCTCATTTTTGATTTACTGCAGTTTCTAAAGAACTTCAGTCTCAAGACACAAAATTTAGAGTGTAGAGTTGTGCTGTGTTTAGTAGCATTGTCTAAAAATGCCAAAGAAGAAATTCTTTCATTGCTTTACTTTCATAAACATTCATGTTTAGGCAAGCTAATTTTTAATAAAAACCAATTCAAGAATGTGCTTGGACAAGATGTTCTAGGTGTATACGTATTTGATATTTAGATTCAGAGCTGAGCAAAAAAGGGTTTTGTGATTTTTAACAACTTTATCTTCAGAATATGTAGAGATTTTATATATTTGAGCTCTAAACTCTTAACTTACAGAGGTAAATCCACAAAAAAGTTAATTGTAATAAATATAGGTACAATCTAAGGAAATAGAAAAGCTTGTTTTTCCTCTAGGATTAAATAAGAATAAAGACTAAATAGAAAGCAGATTCTTAGAACGTGTGGAGTAAGTTGTTGTGCATCTGCTATTGATAATGCAAATCAAAACTGTACTTATGTATAGATTTAAGAAACATTCACTAGAGTGGTACAGATGAAACCAGTTTTGCATGATGCTTCAAGTCTCTAGCATCTCTGATGTTCTTTTTCCATTTTAAGGCTTTCTTCAATATGTAAATCATATGGGAATTCTTTAAGAACACCATCAATGGTTTACAGACATAAGCTGTATGAATTACTAGCAGTATTACCTCCAAAGACCTATGAAGGTACGTACCTTGTATTTTTAGACTATCTGAAGAATTTACTTTCTTTGCCTGTTCTACTTTCTGTTGTATCCTAAAAGGTGTAATCTTATCGTAAACCAATTGCATGTAGTTCAGTGAATGAATTTGTTTCAAGTAGACGTATACAAATATATTAATTTTTTCCTGTGCAAATTGTGGATTAAAATTTTGAAGAAAAATTTCTACGATATGTGGAGATAGATTTACTTTGCTGTATCTGAACATAACTAGCAGTATTTAAAATCTAGTCCTCTAAGCCAGTAACTATACACTGTTGCTACATGGGTCTAACAGTTCAACTGAAACACAACATACCGTTGTCATCTTTAATTTGTTGGCCATAGACTACTGTATGGGACAAAACAAAGTACCACGGTGTTTCTGACAGTTGTCACGAGAAGTACAGGGTAGGGATAGAATGTGGGCCAGCCAGGCATTTGAGCTCATCTTCTGCATCCCGGAGAGAACCCTGAGTCAAACAATCTGCTCCATCTAGTGGTACCTTCTGAGAGAGTCTTCATACGGACGAGTCCCTGACCTTTGCCTTAAAGCAGTTGTCACATCTGAAATCTGTGTGTAACTGCTGTTAGTGACTTGGGCCTGAAAGTGACACTTCCATCCCAAACAGCAAGTTTGGTGGCTTTTGTTCTTTTATCACAGGGGTGATGTTTATCAAAAGATACAAAGATTTGGTTATCGGTGAGTTTGGCAGTTTCTTTATATTTGCAGTTTGTGGCCTCACGACACTGAAAAATACACAGTGGTTTACAGTGTGACCTGCAAAGTCTGACCCTCCTGAGAGCTTTCTAGCTGAGGATTGTGCATTCTAGAACCAGTAAAGAAAAAGCTTGAAAGGCTTGTTAACGATAAGTGCTGTTGCCCTGCTGAAGGCTTTGTAAATAGCCTTAGAATGAAAAGAGTGATTTGAGAGATGTGGCCTCAGAGTTGCTCACCCGTTTGGAACACAGCCTTACGAGAGTGGGGCAGTAATCGAAAGGCAAGTATTGCCGGAGCTTCTTTGCAAATCTGTTAACGTATTTTAACAACAACACAACAAGCTTTTAAGGTAAAGCTTGAACTAAATACAGTTGCTTCCATATTATTTCGAGCATGACAGCTTCATGCAGAAACTAGAATCTGAGACTTCAAAAAATAAATTATTTCAGAAAACAATATGGTTATAGAACCCAGGATGCTTTTCCTGTGTCTCATGTAGTCATTATCACTAGGAATAGTGTTAGGAGCATTCCTTTGATGCACAGCCTGGCACATTTTGCGTAGCTGGGAGTGACACTCTGAAGGAGAAGCTTTCAGCAGTTCATGGGTTTGTTTTCTGTCAGTTTTCTTCAGTCTGGGTAGTTAGAGGCTGTAAAACAGCAAGTTGTTTCTTTTTGAGAAACTTGGTGGAGGACACATATACAAGGAGCTGCAATTCAGGCTTTTAGAATGCACAAATAATGTGCCAATCATGTTTTCTGTAGCACATGAGGAACAAACCAAAATACCCAGCAAAATAAACACTTGAGAACAGATTCTTTATTCATAGCTCCAGGTCTCTTTATCAGTTCAAACCTTTAGTTTTCTGAGGCCTGAGATACTTGAGGACTTGTTTAGGCTCTGCTTGGTCCTTTCTTGCTCTCTTTCTGTTGCTTTGATGTTTCTCTTACTGCTTTCTGTCATCAGTGAAAATCATTATCTACTCAAACAGCAGAACTTTATGGAGACCCACTGTGAGTGTGCGTGAGCTGTAGTAGAGTTTCTGCATTATTTCGGCAGTGACAGGTATGAGAAGAATGTGTTAGGTTAACTCAGACAACAGCAAAGAGCATCTGCCATGTTTAAGTGCTGTTGTCCATCATGTGTGAACTGTTAGCACTCTGCAGTTTATTGGATCCAAAGCATGAACTTATTAAGCTGGAAAAAGCTGCTTCTGTTCCCAAGACAACGATTCATATTTGTGATCATTTTCATGTGTCATTACTTTTGGATTCTAATGCGCTCATGTTTTTGAGGATAAAACATTTATTACCTGAAAACTAACCAAAAAAAAGTAATTATTATAGTGTCACTGTGTAGTCTCACTTTTTGGGACTTGTGTGTTGAAAATTTACAAGCAACTTTACTGCAAATGGGTAATTGTATGTTCATCTGACAAGAGAACTGAATGCAAAGAACTGAATATGTGGAGTTAAGCCACCCTAAATGCTAATATTTCACAATTCATGAGCACTTGACTTTGCATTCTTAATGCTCTGGAGGTAAATTCTTCTGCAATATTTACATTAAGACTGTGTGCACTCAGTAAGATCAATTCTGCAGTGTTTTTGAGCAAAAAACTCTATCAGATTACTTCCCAGATGGGCCAGACCTTTCTCATCACGTGTGGTTCAGCACTGGAAATGTTCTCTCACTGCAGGGACTGTTTTCATCACCTAAAGCAGTCTGACTCCAGATTGCCTAGTGTTGTTTATGTATAATGTACAGCCTTGTCTGAAATATTATGTATAAGAATATGTGAAAGTTTTAACCACCAGCATGAATTACCATAATGCAGCTTACAGTTAGTTCCTCATGCTTTGCTGTTTGAATGCGAACCCCTGGAACAGGCAAGTACATTCTGCAGCTTATGGCTGTTTATCAAACTTATGGATGTTTTAAATTATCTCTGTTCACCAAGTTCATGTATTCCAGCCTGGTCAGGCAATAACATTCCACAGCATTAGTTTTCAAGAAGTAGAAGAAAATATCACAGTATCACAGTAATTATAAGGTTGGAAAAGACCTTAAAGATCATCCAGTCCAACCTAAAGCCAAAAAAACCCCAGTAATCCTAACATCTAACATCTACATCATGCCACTCAGAACCTCATCCAGCCTAACCTTGAAAACCTCCAGGGATGGTGACTCAACTACAATATGGCTGGGCTTGTTTTCTTCTACTTTAATTGTGACTGTAACTAACTGTGTTAGCAGTTGTGTGGCATTATGCCTTCTGAAAAGGTGAAGATCTCAGGTTTTCAGCTTCTAGATGGCTTGGTTTGCTTACCTTAGGTAGTGTTCAGCTGTTTCTCTCCAGTTAACTATTTGAAGACTTACAAAAGTGTTAGATGGATTGCTAATTCAGTTTAATTATCTTGCTCTCAAAGTTGCTTGCAGCAAGTAATTAACTGAATTTTTGAATGTTTTTTTTTCTCTTTAACTTAAAGGCAACTTCTGTGCTGTTCTAAAAGAGTTAGTGGCTGATTTGACTGTCCCGGATAGCCAGATTGATGCCT
The DNA here is from genome assembly GCA_013400115.1 of Rhinopomastus cyanomelas. Lineage (NCBI taxonomy): Eukaryota > Metazoa > Chordata > Aves > Bucerotiformes > Rhinopomastidae > Rhinopomastus > Rhinopomastus cyanomelas. The sequence continues at coordinate 1,579,842 of VXBP01008282.1, read as the reverse complement.
CTACATTCTTGCTTCCACCCCTTTGTCATGAGAGTGATCTCCTTTTACTTGGTCCCTTACTGCAGGAGACTGACCACCGGTTTATCGAAGAGCAGGTACTTTTTTTGATCTGGTATGATGTCAGTGTTAGAGTTTCATACTGTTCTAGTTATTGGGGTCAGTGCTGGTTTTGGCTCAGTTGAAAACACTGTTCTCCTTCTTGCAGCTCCTTCTAGGGAACAGCGTGGCTGGTGGCAGCCTGGAGTATGACCCTTACTCGATTTTTGAGAGAGCTGCAAAGGGCCATTCAGTACCTAAACCACTACCTCCCATGTTGTCTCTTGTCAGTGCAGCAGCTCGTCTTTTTGGAGTTGTATTTTCCCATGTAGCAGAGTCTCACAGGTAAAGTAGTAACTAGAACTGCTTGGGAGTGTGGGAGATGCTAAAAGATTGTCACAGTGCTTGAGGATAAACATAGAAGAAAATCATTCTGAAAAAAATGATCAGCACTGTAAGTGGGTTCTGTGAACCATCCTTATAATTCAGACTAAAATACTGTTAGGCTGTAGTGTTTAAAGTTACAATGGTCTGGGTGATCCTGTTGTGGCAGGGGGATTGGACTAGATGATCTTTCGAGGTCCCTTCCAATCCCTAATGATTCTATGATTCTATGAAAAGGCAGAAAAACAATGTTGTGTTTCAATGGCAAGATCAGAAGGTCATTTTAAGAGATTTACACCATTATGACACTGTTTAATGCATAATTACTGAATACCTTTGAACCAAAGAGGAACAAAAGGAGTAGGAAGCTGCAGTAAAATTTAAACTTTATCCTGCCTGTCACAATATTGCTGATTGGTTTTCTTCACCTGTTTTTCCAGTCCTGAACTAATAGCCGCCCGTAACTGTATTTTCCTTTTTCTTTGCCTTCCTCCTCTTTTCTCAATTGTAAGTCAAAGCGCATCATTCCAATATGCAGTTTGTTTTAATAACATCTGTCTAAAGTTGTGATTAACTGTGAGTACATTTTATAAAGAATCAAAGGCAAAATGCTCAAGAGTTAGGTTATTAGGTTTGTTCCGACTCTGTTTTTGTAATTAACATGTAGGCTTTGTTTCCTTTCTGGTTTTTTTTTTAAGGCTCCAGGTGTTAGAACAGTTGTTAAATTCCATAAAGCAAACAAAAGGATCACGGCAGCAAGTAGTGCAACTAAATGTTCTGTCAGCCTTTTCTACTTCTTTAAAGGTAAATCTCCTCTCTTCTCCCTCTCCCACCCTACTTTGTTTCTGTTACTCAAACATGGCATCCACTGGTTCACATGTGTCCACACAGAACTTCTTGTTTGCGCTCAGATTTTTCTTTTGTCATTATTTTGTTTTCACTGATTTTTCTTATGGATATAATTTCCTGTGCTTTATGGTAGTGTTTTGGTTTATTGGGATCTACTGCCATCTCTACAGTGTTTCTTAGTATCAGACTGTTGTTATTATAACGCTGAGCTATGATGTTTGCTTATGTGAAGTTAGGCTCCTCCAGTAAACAGAGAAGAAAATCTAAATCCTTCTTCAGGTCTGGTGGTTTTGACGTGTCTGACAGAAAAGCACATTCTGACCACTGTATTGTCTTGCTTAATTGTTTTAGCACTTGGCTAACTGCAAGGGAAGTTTAGGTCCAGAAGAAGTTAGGAAGTCTGCCCTGACCCTGGTAATGGGTGCCTTGGAAAGCAATAATCCACTCCTCAGATGTGCTGCTGCAGAGTGTTTGGCCAGACTGGCGCAGGTGGTTTCTGACAGTGCCTTCACTGCTGGATTAGCGCAAGTCAGTTTTGACAAGTAAGTTACTGGTTTGGTTTTTCCAAATGTTTGACAAGTCTACCTGGCCCAAATTATTTGGGCTGATTTCCTTCATAAATTTGGTGTCAGTTCCAAAATTGGAAACTGGAAAGGGCACTGCCTGACTTCTGCATGTATTTCTCAGTTTTGGTGATCTTTAAGAAGATTGTCACAGTAGGCATGTTGTAGTGTTTCAGACAGAGTAAATTGGCTGCTCTTCTACAACATCTTTGAAAAATATTTTAGATATATTTAATACTTCCTTGAGATAAGAGGTAATGAATTAAATTAGAATTTAGCAGTATAAGAATGTCTAATAAAACATTTTGGTGATTATGTAGTAGGCATTCCTCTTGCAGATCTGCTTTTACATCATATTGGTCTTCGTGATGACACTAACATCCTTCTTTTATTTAATAGACTGAAGTCTGCAAGGGATCTGGTATCGAGAACAGGTCATTCTCTGGCTCTGGGATGTCTGTATAGATACCTGGGAGGAATAGGTTCTACTCAGCACTTGAACGCTTGTGTTGGAATCCTTTATACTTTATCTCAGGACAGTACTTCTCCCGACGTACAGGTACCTGTCACTTATCTGGAAATACTGTGTTACAAATTAACTGATTTATATTCTGGAGCATGAGATTTTTGTCTTGTGAGAATAACATGTGAAAAACTGGTAGGCTTAGCTAACAGGGGGATGACTGGAGCTGCAAAGGCAGTGAAAAACATAAAACCCTGCTCTAAATTCACCTTCCAAGCAAGAACTGTGGTGAGATGTGGGGAGGTTTTTATTTAATGATCAGCAAGGCTGATAAGACTAAGGCTGACTGGCTTCAAACCCAGTATCTGATATTTTGGGAACTGATTTTCTCATTCACCTACATCTTGACCTTGCCTAGACAGTATGTAGGATTTTTTGTTCATATAAGTTTTTGTCTCTGTGAAGTGTTTACCTTGCAGTATTTTCTGTGGAAGGATTATGTAGTAAATAACAGGGATTTGTAGCCTTAGAAGTTGGTCAGTGCATTTCCTTCAATAAGGCAAGGTGCTTTCAAAACTAGCTCACATTACTTCTCTGTGGCTAGAAATGTTATTATCTGTCAGAATATCTTTGAGACATCAAGTGTATTCGATGTAATTGTGTACATCTCAGTTAAAGAGGATATTTTCAAGCTTTCCTACAGTATCTATATATGAGAAGAACTAGACGAGGCTCTTACCGCACAGTAACTGCGACTAGAGCAGCATGTTGTTTCAGCAACTCTGCTTTAGTAGTTTTTCATTGTTCTCTTGCACAGGGAGCTATAAGAAATTTTACAAGGAATGAAATGTATTTGAGAAGTAATCACTATTAAATTAATTTAGTATTAGATTTTTTAATAATTAAGAATTACAAATTTTAATGGTCCTTTCATTGCAGAACATTAAGTTCTTGTAAAATACTCAAAATAATTATAAAGCATCAGATTCTTAAAATTTCTTTCTATAATCTCTCATTTGTCTCTTTGGAACCTAAAAGTGCAACTTCTATTACACTCAATAACTGAATTTCACTCGAACTATCAGATTTTAAAACAGTTCTGTCTGTTAATCATGTAGACATTAGATGACTGCTCTTGTTTTACAGGCATGGGCACTACACTCTCTGTCACTGATAGTAGATTTGGCTGGCCCCTTGTATCACGTGCACGTGGAACCTACCTTAGCTCTCGTTCTCGTGTTGTTGCTGACTGTGCCTCCCACCTACACTGAAGTTCACCAAAGCCTCGGTCGCTGTTTAAATGCACTTATTACCACGCTGGGCCCCGAGTTGCAAGGTATGCAGCAAAGTACTGTCAGCTGTGACTGGCTGAGCCACAGAACTGTAGTGAGGGTTTTGTATACTTCACATTTTATGAATAACTAAGTGGGTGCTAAGTTTTTTTCCCTGTTGTGAGACAGTATTTCACAGGTCATGAGTTTATGTGATACGTGACTGCTGGTTTTCTAACAGTCTCTCTAACTCGTTTTTTGTTTAAGCTGGTTCTCCAGTTTAAACAAAATTGTTGCCTTGAGCCAACAATTATACATTTAGCAGAAAAATGGAAAATATTTGTGTTTCAAGAGTTAGGAGCTGGTCTGTGTCTTCCCTGTGATGCAGACATGTAAAATTTGCACCATAACAGTCTTTTAGTTAGCTGGACACTGACACTTTCAGGGAGCAATGTGATGCTCACTCATTGATACCAGTGGTTTAGGAAAAAGACGGGTTATCAGGTCTCAGAAAAACCCCCAAACAGTTGAAGTTTTAAAAACAAAAACTTTTAATCTTCCCAATCCAGGCAGCAGTACAACAGTTTCAGCCTTAAGAACCTCCTGCCTCCTGGGCTGTGCAGTGATGCAGGATAATTCTGACTGCCTCGTCCAGGCTCAAGCCATCTCTTGCCTTCAGCAGCTTCATATGTTTGCTCCTCGACACGTCAACTTGTCCAGCCTCGTGAGCTGCCTGTGTGTGAGTACACATTTACTTGTCTGTATCCTTGTATTTTAGAATGTTTTGTTCAGAAACACTTTAAACATGCAGGTGCTTTTTTCGCCCAAGAAACTTGTCATTGTATGAGGGTGAGGGAGTTTCATGTCCTCCCACAAGCGAGTGTTGTCTAGTTTTTCAGTTTTCCTTCCAGTTTCTGCTTCTCCTTTACTAGATGAGCACATTCTGTAGAAATCTTGACCTTCTGGACTGCTTGTGAGTGTATTCTGCTGCTTTTCTTATTGCCAGTTGTCTGCAGGATATACCTTCTGTTACAACTTTGTACTGGATTTTTACCAGCTTTTTCCCACATGAAGGATTGATTACCAAAAAAAAAGTGCTGATTACTGAGCATTGTTCTGTTTGGGTTTCTTTTTCATGCTGGTGTAGAAATACAGATTTCTCAATTTTGAAATCTCTGTAGCATTCATGCCTCATTGTACTGATTTCTTGGCAGTCAGCATTAAAATTTCTGTCAATGAAGTAAGTTTTGATGTATTTTTTTAAATAGAAGACTGTCTAGGCTTTTGTAAAAAGTAGAAAAAGAAAAAAGCCACAATAAGCTATGGTGGGGTTTTTTTTAATCTCTCTTGTCCACCTTCACACAGCTCTTTTCCATCTCTTTGGCTTGTTTACTGATAGTAGCCATATGTTAACTGCTTTTTGTGTGCAATGTGAAATCCTTCCGTTTATTCAGTTTGATTAGAAACATGATTGTGTGAGCCAGGAAAAATTGAAGGAGAAGCTTCTTCAGCCCAGCATTGTGTGGGGCATGGATGTATTAGTTGCAGAAGAACTGGAACTCCTCTGAAGTGTTCTTTCTTTTAACATACACCAGCTATGATTTTTCTCTTTTCTTGAGAAAACATATTTTTTCTTACACTGATAAAATCACAACAAATGAAGTCCCTCTCTTGCTCAGACTATGTGTGAGCATTTGGGATCATACCTAAATCCCTGTACATGTCCTTCCATGTGCAGTATGATCCCTCTTTGAGCAGGTATCAGCTCATAAAGACAGTTTTGTGTTAAAGCTCTCTTGTCTACATATTACTGGTGTTTATTGTTTTTGCCAGTTGTCTCAAAGTAGTCCATACAGTGCTTTATGACCTAGAGTTCATAAAACTCTTAGCCATATTAAATTACTCAGTTAAGAAGCAGCATGGTTCATCAATAGAATGTGTGTGTTTGTGATCTGTGCATGTGTGCGTTCACCCTTCTACCCCAGAATTGAGTGAGAGATTCACAGCAGAGTTCACCAAGTCAGTGACATAATAAACTGTTGGACTGGACCTGAGCTCTGCTCTTGATTCTGTTGTTGGCTTGCAAGGGGAACCTCAGCAAGTAATTCCCTCCATATGATTACATTTCTGCAAGTGAAGAGCAAGATGTGACTGCCCTCCTTTGTAAGTCTTAAGAGGAAGCAAATTATACAAGCTGGGTGCCAGATACTGTCGGTACTCACTGCTGCATTCGTCATATAAAGTTGAAAAAACAGGAAAGGCAAAAAACCTGTGGTCACATGAGTGGTTGTTTCTCCCTCTGCCCATAGAAATATGAATTCTCACTCATAAAATCTTGCATACTAGTATGACATAATTTTAAAAACCCTCTTTTAGTAGTATTCATCTTTTATGTTTGCTCTTGTCTATTTCTTGTTCTCTTCTTTATAAACGTAGCATTGTGTAGCCAGCACAATTGCTGTGAGCAGCTGCAAGCTGCAGGTTCCACCTGTTTTCCCACCCTCAGAGCATGAGATGGTTCAGGTTCCCAAAGCATTTAGACCATTCAGTGTGTGACTGTGCTAGCGCTAACAAAACGTGATGAATACACAGCCCCAGTGGCCCATTTTTGGGGTTTATTTTGTAATAAATTGTATTGTGTGCATGTGCCAGTCATCCCGTATCCCTTCATCAGCTTCTGAAACAATTCCATGTTTGGAATTTTTTTCCAAAATCTATCAGATATTTTTCACAGGGCTTTATCCTGGCAATTTTAATTTCATGGCTCCAGTGGAATGGCTGTTAATCATGTCTAACACGCTAACTTAGGTGAGCACAGTCTTGTGAAGAGCTTACCTGTATAAGATCATGATGCAGGGAACACTGGCTTTCAGCTGCAAGACATTAAAGAGCCTTTGAAACACAATAAATATGCAATATTAACTGTTGTTTTGATACTGCTTGAGAACTAATTTTAGAGGCAGCTGGCTTGAAATTCAAGTGTGTCCAACATGAAATAGAAGATAAATGAACTAAGCCAATTAATGGTTTGGCATGTTTGAGATAAGATTGTGAATTTTGATCTGTGCTGACTGTATGTAACAGTCTCCATGTGTGGCTGGTTTCACTGTGATATCTTGATTTTGGTTTTGTCATGACTGGTTCTGTCGTTTGTTTTTGTGCAGGAAATCTTGTTGGATAATTCTGTGTTGGTAGGTCCCTGTGCCTTGTTAATCCTCAACTTTTACAATTTGCAGTGGTGTTTTTTATTTTGTCTTTTATCTTTTCCTTTTAACCATTTTAATGTACTTGCTTTCAGCATGTCAAGACATTTGGTTGCCATCCTAACCAGACCCTTCCTAACTTTCCGCAGATGGCAGACATACATTTCATTTGTGTGCTTACTGAGGCATCGTGTTCTTTTTAATGTGTTAAACACAGCAAGGGAATTGTGTGCTCCAGTTTGTGTATGGTGCTTGCATTTTGTGTCTGTTATTAAGTCCCATCCTTGCTTAGAACATAGGAGAATGAGAGATTAAAAATGTGCATCTTGCATTATTCAGTAGCCTGAACTGGATCCTCTGTTTTTCTCCATTTGTAATAAAATGAGCACGAAGTTTATGCATGTCCAACTTGAAGTGGAACGTGTAGCCTGCTTGCATCAATGTTGCATTAAAAGCCTCACTTTAAAAACAGGTTTTCACTTAAAGTATCCTGCAGACAGACTTATTCTAAAACAAAAGAAATCTGAACTCAGTAATTCTGCAGAGTAACTTTGTGTATTAAATACATAACTCTGAGGGCTGTAGATCCATGTGCATGCACAGAAATTCAGAGGACAAAGCTTACTTTTATTACAGGATTCCAGCTTTGTGACTTTATCACTTACTTCTTTTGTCCTTCCGTTGTTCTTTTTAACTGTACTTTTACTGATATATGTTAGTCATTTTGACTAACATAGTCAGGATAACCTGTTGCTGACAAAGGAGGAGCATGATGTTACTGCAGGGTTTCCCTGCAGCAGTCACTCAGCTCTCTGTGTTAAGGATGGGGACAGCTAAGGGTAAACAGTTGCTTAGTTGTCAGTAACAACTTCTTTGATGATAACCTAAGCTTAATTTCAAAGAAGCTGCATAAGTACTGACAGATGGTGTATCCATCTCTCCTGGCCACGTAGCTAGTCTGTTGGGTCCTTGGGATCCCTTTCTGAATATCCTGTAAATTGAAAGCAAACAAATAAAAATCAGAAACTTCCACTTTTAACAAGAAAACCTTGAGGCTGTGTCTTGGGGTTTTCTTAGTGTTTTTCTGTTTTTCCTTGTTGCTGCAATAAAGATTTTGCTACCATGCCCCTTTCAGTATAAATGCCAACACTGGGCAGCTGGTGTTAAAATATGACGACACCAGGAGCCTTTTTTGCTAGAAGCAACGCAGGGTAGCTGACTTGCCTCAGTGTAATAAGTTCACCAGTAACTCTCACTCTTCCTTTTACTTTTTCTTAAACATGCTGTAATCTGTGTGTATAATAATCTTTGTGATGAAATTGCAGCAGTGTTCTTTTTGCCCTTTCTTACAAACGTCTTTCGTGCATGGAGTTCAGATTTACTAAAGCCTGATGGCCTGGCTCACCCTCAGTTATGCTGGTATTTCCCTAGTTACATCTGAGGAGGGTTTCACTAATTTTCTCTTGTGCTGAGTTTCCAAGCCCATTGTCCATACCTATAGTCCAAGCACCTACTTAACTGATTATTGAGACCACAGTTCAGCTGCCATTGAAGTTATTGGGGGGGTCGTTCTACTGATATTGGTGGGTGTTGGATACAGCCCTAAACCAGTCTTAACATCATTTACTTTGGAGAGAACATGTTAGAAGTCCTCATACATTAACATTGCTTACAGGAGTGACAAAACCTCTCATTTGGGGTTAGTAAAAAAAGAAAAGCTGAGCAGAAATAGCATTTTTAATGTGCTTATGGACTTCACACATTTGTGTGCAGTTGTTCAGATAATATCAGCCTTACAGAGGTGTATTGCTCTAGAGCTTTGCTTGCTGTCTTACTGCCTCTTCCTACATGTTTCAGGTGAATCTCTCTAGCTCATACTTGCTCCTGAGACGTGCAGTGGTAGCTTGCTTACGTCAGCTTGTGCAAAGAGAAGCTGCGGAGGTTTCAGAATATGCTGTTGCATTAGTTAAAGAGAGCAGAGAAGATTTTACTCCAGGTAATGTATTTAAATTTTGAGATCAAAGAGCCTGACACACTGATAGTGAAACAGACTCTACTGTGGGTATGAAAACTTCACTATGTTCACTATGATCCTTAACTCAGAAGGCTTTTCTGCTTCAGTTCTTGACATACCATCAAATTAAGGAAGCATGCAAGCCTTAACTTAGTTGTAAATGAAGGTACTATTGCTCTTCACATACCATAGCTAGTAAGGGTTACAAAATGAGCAAAGTGAAGGTCCAGACAAACTTTCTAAGCCAGTAGCTACTGCAGTAGCTGCCTCATAGTCCTGCATTTTACATGCATATTCCTAATTTTATTTTCCCACCTAAGTCTCAAAAGACAGCTTTATCTTTGAGGGAAGGTGTGCAGAGCCTGCTGAAGACAGCTTCTCTTGACCTCTTTGGTAGAAGTGGCTAAATAATGATGAACTGGGGTCTTCAGTTTTTTCCTAAAGGTTTGGGGTTTTTGCTAGAAGACCTGAGAATGATCTCTTATTCAACCTCACATGCCTTCCTGTGAGGGGACAGTGGTAACAAAGCATTTGACTTTGGATTTCACTTCAAGCTCACTTGGCAATTTTCAGAAAGGGCTGCAACCATTTTGCACAATGCTGATTTTTAAGGTTGGTAATACTGAGCAGATAAAAACTGGTCCTGTTCATCTAAATTATTTCTGCGTGTCTGGCTTTGAGCTACTTTGGAGAAGAATTTTAATTTCCCTTTTAATTTATAACTACCTTATGGGTCAGTGTGAAGAATCAGACAACTTTTTTCAGGAGCTCAGATGCTGTTTTGGTGGCAAAGCTGTGAAATTCAGATTAGGCTGCTCTTTCCTTTTTCCTCCCACCCCCGGGGTAACTTTCTTCCTGTTGTTAGTGTGTTTTTGTAAGAGTTCAAAGTGGGTGTTGTACTCAGATGATCTTGGTGTGGTATTAAAGCAATTAATACTGTAATTTCAAAAGTATTTCAGGGCTAGATGATAAGTCTGCGCAGCCTTCATTGCGGTGTCTGTGGTCACTGCTGCAGTTTTGTGATGTACAACGTTCAGCTCAAAGACTCTGTTCTTAACAGACGTTAACATCAGAGAAACAGGCCTGGAGGGGGCGTTGCTGGGCTTGCTGGACAGAGAGTTGGATCCGAGATTGTGCCAGGATATCAAAGAGACTCTGACTCACATGCTTACTTCAATGGCAGTTGAAAAACTCTCTTTTTGGCTGAAGCTCTGTAAAGATGTTCTTTCTGCCTCAGCTGGTAAGTCCTAATACACTGTGGTTGAAAACATAATGGAAACAAGGCCCGCAGCAGTAACAGTGTGTTGCTGAGGGAAAGTGTTCTTGTTTCTTCAGTGTTTGACATTCATGAAGTGTCTCATTGTCCTTCATCGTGAAATACTGGACCCGTAGTTCTTTCTGAAGGGATATGACTTTCCCTTCTGACTGCCTTTTCCTGATTGAACAAGTTTTGTGAACATTTTAGTATGACTTGCCTGTTCATATTCTTGTTGATTTGTAGTCGTGGTGTGAACTTATTTCCATATCAGAAATGGAAGTGCAGAATGCTTTTGCGCTTGTGGGTCCTGTGCAATTACCTACAAGAAAAATATTCAGAACTTCTTTTATATTATTCATAGGAATGATGTAGACCTGCTGTATCTTAATGAAACTCCTGAGCAGATAAAATAAATGACTGTGCTGAATATTGTGGGGAGGAAAAACACTTTTACTTACAGTGCTAGGGGAAAACTCGGTGGATTTCAATTTTTTTGTTTGAAAAGATGCCACCTTGTCATGGCACACTTGTTTTAAAAGGGGTTTTATAAATTTCTTTTTTTCTCTGTGGTTCTACATTTACTTTCATGGTATTGATGTTGCCTTCCAGAAATATTATCAACCAAATGATGGCAGTTTTGTTACACTATTTTTAATTCCAGAATTCTAAGACTCTGAGGAAGTGGAGGCTAGAGATGGACTTAGAAGGTCGTAAGGGAATACTGAATATCTTCAGTAGTTTTCAGTTGCAGAAAGAAATAATATTACATTGCTTTTTCTTCCCCCCACTCTGTGGCCTAAATACAGATTTCAATACAGTAGCTTCAGTGGATACCACTCAAGAAGAAGAACCTGCCAAAGTAGATGATGCGTCTGTATTAACATCTGACAGCGATGAGAGGTTCCATCCTTTCAGTAACCCACGATGGTCTACCAGAGTTTTTGCTGCGGAGTGTGTTTGTAAGATTATCAGCCAGTGTGAAAATGCAGGCAGTGCACATTTTGACGTAACTTTGGCTCAGGAAAGAAAACAACGTGATTCAAGAGGTATGATTTAAGCACTGGAAGAATTTCACAGAATGCAGAGTATGCTTAAATTAAACGTGAGCTGTTTGCACCTTAATGAAATTCATCGTAAATATGTAGTTTAGAATCACTGAAACCTTTAATTTCTCTGATTAGAAACCTGTAATTATGAAGGTGTAGAGCAATTTTTATTTGGCAAAATATTGGCATATCCCTGCAGCATTTACTCACTTAGCTGGTTGTAGTACCGTGGCATATGCCGGGGAGCCATTGTTTCTGCATAAGCACTGGCAGTCTGAAGTGGTAGCTGGCATCAGCCTACAACATTGCAGTTTGGTATCTGCAAGCGTAAAACTCTTTCTTCTTTCCATAATGGGCATCATTACCAGTAGAAACTTAGAGCCAATTTTCAGTATCTCTGTTTTTCTAGAGGTTTTTTCCCAAAACATCTTTTTTAGAAAAGCTGGCCTGATGCATAAAGAAACTTGTGCTTTATTCCGAGTACCTTTTTTACATTGAAATGATGGAAAGGAGCCTAGATTAGTGAGCATAGGATGTAAATTCTTTTGGTACTGTATGAAATGCTATATAAAATACAGAAGATGTAAATTGTTTTGGTACTGTATAAAATGCTATATAAAATACAGAAGATGTAAATTGTCTTGGTACTGTATAAAATACATATTTTGAAAATGTTGGGAGCAGTCTTTTCAAATAGAGTATCTCTGAACCAGAATTTAATAGAGCTATTTTCTCTTTTATTGTCTGTTTTCAGATGACTTTTTGGTACTGCATTTAGCTGACTTGATCCGTATGGCCTTTATGGCTGCCACAGATCACAGTGATCAACTTCGTCTTTCTGGGCTCCAAATGTTGTTAATTGTTGTTCGGAAGTTTGCAGCTGTTCCAGAACCAGAGTTTCCAGGTCATGTAATCCTGGAGCAGTATCAAGCCAATGTAAGCACCACTACTAATAACTTAGGCAAGTTTAGAGTTACAGCTAATCACTGAAAGAATTTAGCTTTTTGCAGTGCTTAGTGCCAGAGTTGGGTTTCAGTTTGTTACTGAAAGTATTTTATTTATTTATAGGTTCTTCTGACTTACCTTCCTTAGAATGCTTCTTTTCAGTCAGCATCCTTCACCAAGTCAGATCCCTTTCTCTCATAGAAGTGGAGAAGTCCTACTGCCAAAGACATCCTAAAGTGCTTAGATCTTGCTTTTGCTGTTACAATTCTGTTCTGTTGATACTCCTTTGTGGGAGGGGATCCAGACCTTGATCTAGTCTGGAACTGTCAAGGGAAGAGAATACACTGTCTGCCTGTGCTGTCCAAATTCATCAAACAGGTCACAAGTAGAGCTAATAATTCTCGTTCTGATCTTCATAACCCTGCAGATTTTCCTGCTGATACTACTTCTCATCAACTCTTTCACAGAAGCTGAAGAGATGTGAAGCAGTTGAATAGCTAATCTTTTTCTTGGCAATTTTTCTTTCTGTAACACTAGCCAAAAATAGATGGATTTGGATTTTCTGAACTTAAGTGATGGTTTCCTGAAATTTTGTTCAGAAATTCCTTAGATGAAGTCTGATCTTTAGGCGGTCTCAAGAAATTATCATAAAAAGCTTACTTTCACCAACTTGTGTTTGTAGTAGTTGTAGCACACTTGGTATATTCATCCCAAAGAGTATCAGGCTTCAGTCTCAATTTTCAGATACCAGCTGAAGCTCAAATTTTTGTTAGCTTTTCAGTAGTGATAGTAGGTAAAACCTCTCAGACTGCTAGGTCTCTGTTTGCGTGTTCTATGTTAGGTGAATGGGATTTGTGCTCTCCCCTTTTTTACTTTGCAAAGTTGACTGGCTTCAGCTATTTGATTCCTTAAGTCTGTGTTCTTTCTGAGTAAGGAAATGTCAGTCATTAGGTGTCTTGCAAGCGTTCTGTGGTTTGGAACATTGTGTTTTCTTTTGAGGGCTACTCATCAAGTTGAGTTCAGGAAGGAAGAGGGTTCTGTTTCAGTTTTAGTCTGCAAAAAATAGAATCAGCTTTGAAGACCCTTCTCAATGAGAACTGTATCTGCAGCAAAACAAACCAATAAAAGTGTGACTGCAGCTGTCTCCATGCTCTTTACCCTCGCTGAAACAGTCTGTGGAAAAATGGAAAGGAAACTGTGCTTTACAAAGGAAAACTGTAACAAAGCCTGTTTCTGAAAAGTAACTACCGAGTGAGTTGTTCGCTGTGAGTTAAATGTTGTATAACTTCTCCTTAGGTCGGAGCAGCGCTCAGGCCTGCCTTTGCTCCTGAAACTCCTCCTGATGTCACAGCAAAAGCATGTCAGGCAAGTGTTGAAAGTCAGAACTCTTAGGTAATAGACCCTCTGAAATTTTCTTTTTGCTTGACAGATACCCCACACGAGACAAAAGAAGTAATCCTAACCTCTAATCCTCAGTGCACGCAAAATGATGTCACTCATATTAACTCTATATTGTAGCAACTCAAAGATTTTACCTCTTTAAAACCTTTTGAGAAACTTTTTAGCAGTTGATGCTTTGGCTGATATTTATGGCATCCCTCTTCAGGCACTTGCTACTTGTGTATCTAAGCTGTAGTGTCATTTCAGTTATTTAACATGCATTATTATCTGAGAGTAACTGTGTCTTAGTAGAAATTAAATCTGAGCTTCGTAATTTTACAGGGGGAGAAAAAAGAATATCTGGTGGTATTTGACTCTTGTTTCTCATTACTTCTGTTTCACAACACTAGGTATGCAGTGCCTGGATAGCAAGTGGTGTAGTAAGTGATCTTAATGACCTTCGAAGGGTTCACCAGTTGCTTATATCCTCTTTGGTCAAAGTGCAGGCTGGGAAAGAAGCACAAAGTCAACAATATAATGAAAGCACATCGACTATGGAGATCCTGGCTGTGCTTAAGGCTTGGGCAGAGGTTAGTGTAACAGCTCTGTAATCATAGTCTGGATATATGGTAGAGTGAGACAGAACAGTTTCAGGATTTTCTTACATGCTTCATTAAACAGAAGATCTAGAAATCATTTGTCTGGTTTCAGAATAATGATTATAGGAACATTATTTGATAGCGAGTTCTTTGGTCTTGTAACTCCAACAGTGTTTGATGGCTGGAAGCTGAAGCTGCACAAGTAATTTATTAATTTTTAATAGCAGGGAAGTCAATTGCAGCTATATTTAAGAATTAGGAATCCATTTACTGTGACTCTTGCATCAAGATTAGGTGGTGAAGTGGATTCAGATGGTGTAGAGAACAAGTCACAGTTCGCCCATGCCTACAGGTCTTGAAACAGGAACAGACACAAAGAAATCTCATGTTGGTTCTACAGACAGTCATGCTAATGATGACAGAGCTTTTCCAAGTATTAACATTTCCAAATCTCTCTCCAAACACATAAACAGGTTTACATAGTTGCAGTTGAAAAGCAGAAAACTCAAGTTGATGCACAGAGTAATTGTTTAAAAATTGCCAATTCTGTTGAGGAAACCTACAAAGATGTGGTATCTTCAGCCAGTGGACTTCTAGACTTGGTACAGACAGATCTTGGAACGCTAAGCAAGCTCTGGCTTGCTGCTCTTCAGGATTTTGCTCTCTTAACCTTGCCTTCAGAATACGCATCGCAGCTACCTGCTGAAGGTAAGACAGGCAAATCAACTGCACTGTAAGTGCACGTGGCTGACTTGTGTTAAGATTGCAGTAAGATGAAGTTTGTAAAGAAAATACACATCTGCTTTCACTCTGCAAAAGGTTTCAGTCATGTGAAAAGTAGTTTGTACTGCTTTGGTATTCTTGTTTGTTGGTAAATTTATGCTTGATAGAAGGAAAAAGGTAATGGTGTTCAATTCTGTCTGAACAAGTCTAAGATAAATACCCTCAGTAGCCCAAGTTTTAATATTGAAGTTGGTTTTTAAAAAAATATATATAAAATATGAGAAATATAATTTGAATAAAAAGAAGAGTCCCCCTTTATAAGGAAGGGAAAATATGGGAGTTGAAAATAAACATCATCTTTAAACTAGCTTATTTTTGTAGGTGGTGCATTTTACACAGCAGAGACAGTTGAAAATGCCAGACCTCATTACTACAACTCCTGGGCACTGATACTTTATGCGACAGCGTTGTGGTTGACTAGCACAGGTTTCATCATTGTTGATCCAGACGAAGGAGTTACTAATCTCTCCAGACCTGTCACCCCAACTACCATGTGTCAAGATTCTTCCACCAGGCCCTTGGTGAAATCTCCTGAGGATGTGAATACTGACAGATTCCATCTTATCTTGGGTTAGTGAGAGCGCAATCTGTCTAATGCTGTAATCCAAAATGTTATTTTTAATAGGTTTAATGACTCACATTTAACTACATCAGTGAATATTGCATCTCTTAAAATTCTTCACCTGGAGGTGACTGCGTATTTTTTGAAGAGAACGTTGTAGAACGTTTTCCTTAATGCGTTACAAAAAAATCCACCCTCAGTGTGAGCTAAACAAGTGCTTGCCGCTCTGCTCAGAGATACACAACCTCCAGGGTGGATTTTAGCACGCTTGTAGCACCACAGCTACGCAGTGTGTGGGTCAGCATCACTCAGGTACAGTTTTACATCACAGAATAGATTGTAGGTTAGAAGGAACTTGTGCAAGTCATCTTGGCCGCTACCCTTTGCTTAAGCTTGGAAATACTGCTTTTCAAAATTTGTCTATAATGTATTAGTAATTACTAATTACTCAATTTATTTATGTTAATGGCCAGTTATAGTCTTGTCTTACACTGCCTGCAAGCTCACTGTTTTGAGGGAAACAGAGTTCTTGCCCCAAGATATTAGCAATATGAGATTAATTCACATAATGTAAAATGCAGATACTATTTCTGTGTCTGCTCAAAGCCTACTTTTAGGTTATTTAGTAATTGACAAAATTACTTCTTAAGTTTTCCACCACATACAGGTCTTTTCTTCTGGTCCTTACAGGAATTAGTGTGGAATTTCTCTGCTCCCCTCGGTCAGATGCAGCAATGGAAAACATTATTGCCTGCCTACGTGCCCTGCAAGCACTCTTTGATGTTCCGTGGCCACGGTCCAAAATAGGTTGTGATCAGGTAATGTCTTACTGATTGAAAGCCCCCCAGAACTAAGGCATAACTTTCATTTGAACGGTATCTCTATGGTCTGTCTTGGAACCTTCAACATGTAAGTATTAAGTGAATTATATCCTTTAGCTAAGTCTAAAGCTGTAGAGGAAGAGCACAGCATGGAACAAGTAAAAAAATACAACTTAAGCTTTATACCATCCTGTGTGCCATGCCCAGCATGTCTAACACAGCAAAGTAATAAAGCCTGTGGACATGACCACTTTTTGCTGACTGTTGGTGCTCTCTCCAAGGACATACCTGTTACTGTAGGGAAGATACAGAGTCACAGAACGTTAGGGATTAGAAGGGACCTTGAAAGATCATCTAGTCCAATCCCCCTGCTTCAGCAGGATCTGACACGAAGGAGCTTAGTACAATGTAGTATCCCCACCTTCAAGATCTAAAAAGATGTAAGATAAAGAAAACTACTAAAAAAATCCAGATAATAAGTGCCTTATCTCTCTAAATTACTGTGATTACTCCTCTGGTGGGAGAATTGAGCAGGACTGTTGCTGGGAGATAGATTTTGAAGAAACCACCAACTCCTGCAATTGTGTCAATTAAACTGTATTATACCTATTTATTTATATTCTGTTATCAAGAGTAGTACTGCTGGCTTTGACAAGTATTAACAAGTTTCTAAAATTCCTGCATTAAAATGGGGATGTATGAAGCATTTTTCTCACTTTAGGAGCTGGGTGTGGAGCTGCTCAATGTTTTACATCGACTGATACTGACCAGAGAATCCCCCAATATTCAGCTTGCTGCCCTTGAAGTGGTTCGGCTGATTCTTTTTGCAGCTCAGGAGCATGTGAAGGAAAAGAGGAGAAGTGCAGAAGGTACAGTCACGTATGAGATGCTGAATACAAATTATCAGTGTTAAATTCTTTTATGGAAAACTGGATTTTTGATGATGATGCTCAAACATGCTTCTTAATTGGAGTGTTTCAATCAGTCAGGCTAGGCACCTGACGTAAGAAGCTGGGGTGGTATGATAGCTAGCAGGTGGGTTTGATGGTGACTACAGGACATGAAGTAGGAAAGAAGAGTGGAGAAACTGCAGTTGGGATTGTCTTGTGTGGTGTCAGGGAGGGAGGAATCTTAGTGAAAAGCTGGGATCAGCCGCAGTAGGGCAACAGAGAGACGAAGCACACACAGCTGTTACAAGCCAGGCTCCACTAGTTTCTCTGAATGTATCTTCCTAAAGTTCATTTTCTGAAAAAGGCAAAACTGGGAGAAGAATCAAAACATTTATGTCAGTTGACGTTCTGTTGAAACGGTACCTCAGCACGCTGCGTGCCTGACTCTGTTGCACATGCATTTGCCTTCTGATCAGCAGCGCAGAGTTCTCTCACCCAGAAGGATGGGTGTTTGCCAGTAGAACTTGGATTACTTATGTATGCACATATATATATATGTATCAAGATTACCTCCTGGTGATGAAACACTCTTAAAAGGTAAACTTTTTGGAAACAAGGTACAGCCTTCAGATTTCTGCCATATTTCTTCTTTTTTGTTGTAGTTGATGATGGTGCTGCAGAAAAAGAAACGTTGCCAGAATTTGGAGAAGGCAAAGACACAGGAGGGCTGGTGCCTGGGAAGTCATTAGTCTTCGCGACACTGGAGTTGTGTGTTTGTATTCTTGTCAGACAGCTTCCTCAGCTCAACCCTAAATTAATCTGTAGCCCCGCAGTTCAGTCTGGGAAACATCTGTTACTGTCGGAAGAGGGAAGTAGACTGGTAGCAGCAGCATTAGTTATTCTCTCTGATGTTCCTGCAGTCTGCTCTCCTGAAGGTATGCTGTTTCATCACAAGAAAAGATTAATGAAAGAATATTGGGCCGTTCAGAGCCCCCTTGTTCTTACCTAATTTTCTCAGCTGGATAAATCTGGCAGCAAGTTTTGTTGATTTGCTTTGTGACAATTTCCTCTTCTAATTATTTTTTGACTGTCAGATTATGGAACAAGTAAGAAAACTGAAGCAATTAAAAGAGTAGTTTTTCTTTTCCTCCCATGTGTGGCAGTGCAATTAATAGGTTCACTTTGTACTGGGAAGGAGATGATAGCTACATGAGTGTATGCTACTTGAATTGTCTGTTCTGGAGTTTATAACGTAGACTTGCATTAAATTTAAAAGGGAAATTTATCATGTAACCTTTTACTAAAAGACATCATTTGAACATTAGGAAACCACTGTAGGGAATTACATCTAACTTCTCAGATTAGGGCTTTTCCAAATGGTTCTTTTTGTAGTCATTCCAAACTTTAAAGCCCAGCCTCCAGTATGATATTCATAGGTCTTGTCTTTCAGTCCTGTTCCAGCCACACCTATAAACCATTTCTGCCCTACTCCTCTCTTCCCACCATAGGTATCTGTGTTACACCTTATGCACATTTTCACTTTTACCAGCACTGGAAATGTCTTTCTTTTTCTTTATGTGTTCTCTGTTACAAGAATCTTCTTCAGGGCTTACTCCAAATGGAACAGTAGGTTGCTCTTGCTATCACTGTAGAGAGATGAAATTCTCTTTTCCATCTGCAGCTCATTATTTATCAGTTCAGAGCAAAAAAGAAACAAATATACCATCACTTGGATCTGAGGGCAGCTCTCCTAGATGAAAAATAATCTGTAATTTTTCTTTTCTCCCTGTAGTTCTTCATGTTGTTAGCTTTTTCCAGTTATTACACAATCTAACAGCTTGCAGGATCAGACCAGATAGAATATTTACACTGGAGAACTTAAGCATTTAAGTCTGGTGACGAAAACGTGGAGCTTAAGTTTACTTATACAGGCAGTTGAATAAGGAAGCATCTCCAAAAGTCAACTCATGTAATCAAAGAGAAGAAAATACTTAGGTGGATTTGCATCACATTTTTTTCCACCGTGACTCTCATGTCTCTTACCTCAGGCACCTGTCACGATAGGTATGCAGAATAAAATTTTCAAACAAAATTGTGAACTGCTTTTCTTAGTGAATTCCAACAGTCAATTTCCAGGGGCTTGGCTGCTTAAAGGTAGAAGATAGATGTCCTCAGGTTCAGAAAATATTTACACATATGTTGGAGACTCTGATTATTCAACAGGTCTCTCAAGAACTTCAGTATATTAAAATCTTACAAACCTAAATGTTTTGCTGCTTAGGAAGGAGCTAAGCACACTGAGCCATGCACTTAACTCTGCTGACTCAGAACTTAACGTAGGAGCAACGTGTAAGCGTGCTAGATTGCCTCAAATGTGTGCAGAATTGTTTATTACTTTTACATCTGAACGCATAAGAATCAGAAAAATTGCTATGCCAGATTATTCCTGTGGAGATTTAGTTATTTTTGTTTTTAAATGGTCTCTCGTTCTGACAGGTCAGCTAACAGATTCTCAGGGAGAGATGAAGATCAGTTAATAAACTATGGGACAGAAAATCTGCTTCCCTTCTCAGGTCTCATCTTTTCCAAAATACTTGTTAGAGCTTTTTATTACAATTCTAGGAAGCTTTATTACACTTTTTTAGTCTGAGATCTTGTTAATCTTAGTAGATTCTTCATTGTAGCATTTCCTAGAGCAATGACATCTACAGTTAACTACACATCATAGTGGAGAACTATTGCCCCATAGCAGTTTTTAAATTAGCCCCTGTTAATTTCCTTCACTGCAAAGTATCCTTAGATGCTCATAATTTGTTTTCTGCTATTCAGTGCTTCATAAACTTCCCCATCTTCTCTTTTGCTCCTCAATGGTTTTGGTTTTTTTACTTCATATAGTAAAACATCAAGGAAAAGTTACATAACACTAAAAGGGGAAGATGTTTAACTTCACTTACGCAACCATGACTCCATGTTTGTATAGCAAATCCCATCATACTTCAGATTTTTCACTGAATTACCAGTTACTCCATTCACACAGGTGATTAAAAGTGACGAGTTATTAATAAAAAAGAGAATCTGAGAAAATGGCTTCAATTTATTTTTTTAATGTAAAAGATATCTTGAGTTTTTTAACTTTTGTGACATGAATTTGCTTATTTTGCAGGAAGTGTTTCAGTTCTTCCTACTATCTTGTACCTAATTATTGGAGTGCTGAAAGAAACTGCTGTGAAACTGCGAGATGGCCCATTACCTTTGACAGTTGCTGCATCTCTTCAGGCTCTTAAAGGACTCTTGTCTTCCCCAATGGCTCGAGCAGAGAAGAGTCGGACCGCTTGGACTGATCTTCTGCGTAGTGCTTTGGTCACCGTGCTTGACTGTTGGGATCAAGGTAAGCACAAATTAGGGATTCATGTATTTAAAAAGCAAGCGAAAAGAGGTATGGGTGAAAGGTTTCTTGGCTTTATTGAATTTAAATTAATTAATGCACATCTCAAAAGACTCACACCTTAGTCCCAAGAGAATTAGTTGGCTATCAAGTCCTGTTGAAAAAATATTGTCCCTACAGTCCATATGAGGAGTCACTGCTGGTAAGGATGTAGATGTGGGATTTACCCCTGCATTATGTTGTGGCACAACATCGTTAACATGGTGCCATGGAATAAACCTTTACTAGGCAGCTGAGCGTAAGAGACACCTCTACTGTGTGCACAAAGTGCTAGTGTCTGAAAATACACTTGCCTCAATAGAAAGAAAAAGAAAAGATCTTTTAATTAGTTTTTCATGTGCCATTTCTTCACTTTCCAGAGTCTGCAGTATTTTTATTGTCATCATGTTTAATCTCTGAAGTTGTCATTTTGTTGGAACTTCTGTTTGGTGTGATGGGTTTTCAAGTTATAACAAAAGAATCATGTTCTTAGTGCACAATTGTATTATTCTCACATACCCTGGTATGTCAGACCGGCTCAGAGGAGTTGATTGGACTTGTACAAAGGAACAAGGGACTGTGTGGTGTTTCTAAGTGTGCATTTAACCACTCCTCAACTGCCATTTTTACCTGGGCTTTGAGTACAGTGACAGCCCACATCAGTGTATCAGAGGGTGTCATTTATTTGAAAAACAGGTTCCAAAGGAAGGATAGACAACGATGTTTCTGTTCTACCTCTTTGTAACACTTGAATTCCTATGTGTAGTTTGTCACGCAAATCTCACCGAGCGCTTTCTTCATTGATAGTAGATGGCCTTCACCAAGAACTCGACGAAGTTAGCCTGCTCACGGCTATTACAATATTTATTATGTCTACCAGTCCAGAAGTTACCACCGTAGAGTGCCTTCAGAAGCGTTGTATTGAGAAGTTTAAAGTGACACTCGACTCAAAAGATCCTCTTGTAAGTACTGGTCAAGTTACAAGAACACCAGTGTCACATTAAATGGATTTTAGCTCATTTTCTGTTCAGTTGTTCACTTCTCCTGCGAGGTGATTCCAGTTAATTCTGTCATGAAGTTATCTTTAAAATATGGTTAGAACAAGTTAGCTAGAACATGTCCAGCAGTGCATTTTGCCATTTTTCATTCTGTGTACAATTCTGTATTCGTATGAGTCGCTTACAGTTACTGCTTCAGACTCAGCTTTACACATGGATAAGTACCTGTACAACTGTGTAGTTTTCAGGCACCTGCTTCATTTTATTTCTTCATTTCTATCTTCAACACAGATACTGTCTTTGGCACAGCAAATCACTCAACTGTGTGTTGTTGGGAGCTAGAGCAAGTACCACTAAGTGCATAACTTTGACTGACCCATAAGCAGTCAGCTCCTGGGTGCTGCTGGAAGCAGCTTAATAAACGAGATTAATTGTTCTGGCCTCCTGTAGATATTTTTAGGTGATTGTAGTGCCATGTTCGTGTGTTGCTGCTCTTGATCTAAAAAAAAAAAGAATTGGAAAAAAAAGTGTGTTTATTATCACTGCACACCAAATGACTTTTCTAGGAGTTGGGAATTCCTCAGTCTGAAAGTCTAGTTCTGAAAATAACACGCGTTCGATTTTGTGTTGAGAAACAGCTGTAAGAAAGCACTTTCTAATAGACGAATGCGTGTTTAGTATTGCAACCTTTGGTTTCCAGGGATCAGAAACTGGGGATGCCAAACTCAACTGCAGCATTTGCAAACTTATTCAAGTGTTTCAACAGCTATCAGAGCCTTTCAGAAACTCTGTAGGAACTTGACATTTTCAGTATCTTTTCAAATTGGTACTTCACAAGAAAATAATTTTTCCTTAGCTCAGAAATGAGGGAAGATGTAGGATTTGGTGTAAAGAAGCAGGAGGTACGATCTGGTTGTGTTAATAATTTGATTAAGAGTTATAATGCTCCCATAGAGTATTATGTGTTAGCAGCCTGCACCCTGATCAATTTTCAAGTGATGAGGCACATTTTCCCCTCTCCTTAGAATTTGATCTGACAAGCTTTGACTTGTAAAACACTCTGACATGTAATTTTAAGTGTATCAGTTTGTAATTGCAAATTTGACTTTTCCCTGTAGGTACAGTGTAAGTGCTGCCAGCTGCTGCACTCCATCTTTCAGCATCCAAACAAAACCGTGGCGTATCCTTACATTCATTCTTTAGCACCATCCATTGTGGGAAAACTGCAGGAAGCAGAAAAAGCAAAACCTGAAAATGCTGCTGAACTTCAAGTCATTCAGGAGGGAATAAAGGTGGTGACAGCTCTTATAGCCTCTGCTGAGGAAGAGCACCGTAAGTTACTTCCATTAGTTACCCAAAACGTTAGGCTGAAAGTTGCTTTAAATGATAATAAAATGGCTGTTAGGAATCCAGTCCTGAACATGAGTTCCTAACAAAATCTCTAAGAAGAGTGTTGGTTCTTCTTACTGCACAGTTCAAATAATATTTGCAGCTTTATACTTTGTGTTAGATGTTAATTTAGAGAAATATTTAAGCTGGAGAATGTTTAAATTTGGAATGCTTAAGCTGTGGATGTTGAAGTTGTGTTCTCACTGCTTATAGGTGCTCACTTGGTGGCCTGCCTTCTTCCCATCCTCATTTCCTTTCTTCTGGATGAAAATGCCCTGGTTTCTGCGACAAACTCAGCAAAAAATCTACATGAGTTTGCACTGCAAAATCTGATGCAGATTGGCCCACAGTACTCGTCAGTGTTTAAAAAACTGATGGCTTCCTCACCAACTATGAAAGCCAGGCTTGAGTCAGCTGTAAAAGGTAATCAAGAAAGCATCAAAGTGAAGACTGCTAAACATGCAAAGAATCCTGGAAAAAGCTCAAGCATTCAGCTAAAGACCAACTTCCTTTGAAGTCTCGTATCGTTGTTTTATGCACTTTGATATCAAAAAATGTCCCTTTTGATTTCTGATCAGAGCAGTAGCATTGCTGTGAGTTGATCTCAGATTTCAGTTTGCACTGTGGCATTACAGGAAGTTTTTAAGAGAAAGCAGATCTCTGGATAACTTTCTGTTACTGTAAGACCTCTTAAACATTTCTAAACACTAGGAATAACTCTTATCAGATCATCTAATCTGTGTTTTCTCGTTATTTTAGACTAAAATGACAGAAATGCACATGCCTGTATTAAAGTACGGTGAACATTATGGTAGATGTAATTAGGAGCAGCCCATGCTTAACCATTAAATAAAATAAATTTTGCTTTAAATCAATGTTTGTCAAAAATAAGTTACCCTGATTGGTTTTTCGATTTAACTAGGACTGAAATTCACCTGCAGGTTGTAATCCATCCTACTTACTAATTTAACACGCTGCATCATTAAGTGAACAGATTAAATATCCTCGCAAGCCTTACAGTAGATTATTGTTGATATCAGAAAATTCAGCAACGCTGCCATCAATAGCTTTAATCCTAAAAACTTCTTGAGGTGTCTGAGATTTAACGGATGCTGTTAAACGCAGCTCTGCAGCACTTCTCCCCTGAGGACTCTGGTGCGCTTTACCCGGTGGGAGGATGATGACCGTACCCGTGTCTGTGGGCTCAGTGCCTTGCTGCTCGGCGCAGTCTCACTTTTCAGGAGCCACACTCGTGTTACTGTTGTGCTGAGCTGGCCAGGCAGTCGAAACCTATGGATCCTATGCAGGACAGGACCGCAGTTTTGGTACGCTGTGCCTGGATTCACACATCTCTCAGTCTTTGTTTTGTGATCGGCCATACACACGTGTAGCTCACCAACATTTACGTGTCTCTGCAGTGAGAGATGGATGTGTCTGGAGTTGGCTTGTCTGCTGTCAAATGAAATGCAACAAGCTCGTAGAAAGGAATATTTAATTAACATTTTTATCAAGGAACATATTTTAATATAGAAAAATAACTATCAGAATTGCAATGGCTATGAAGAATTTTCTACATATAGTGTACTGACTTCTTAATACCAGTATTATCTGAACCAAACACTGTCAAACTGAGGATAGTATGTGCTTCTTGAATCTAATTACTTTGAAAGAAAGAAGAAGAAGGAAAAAAAGATTTACAGAACTGAGAAACACTGTGACTCAGGAAAAGTGTGATGTACTGTATTTTATTATAAGTTTTGTACATAAGTACAATTGTAAATTGTACAGAATTAACCGTCTGACCAAAGTTCTAACAATTCATTTTTCTAATTTACATAAATAAAGCTAATTTTCTTCATTTAAGGTTTGTCTTAGTCATTTTACCCTATAGCACAGGAGCTCTAAGGACTTCCACAGGAGAAAGAAAATGTTGCTGTGATATGACAAGGAAACTAATAAATATCTGCGCTGGATGCACCAAGGTCTGTGTCTTAACACAGTTGATCTTCCTCTGTCCTGCAGAGCACACCGGGTAAGTGAGAAGGGTCAGGGAGGTGAACTTTGTATGTGTACAAAGCTGCCCTGTGCCAGGTGCCGCAGGCGTCAACTGTGGGAAGATGGTTGAGGTGCCTTCCATCCATCTTAGCCCAGACAACCAGAAGGTCTTTACTGCACCTCTTCATTGCAGTCAAATCTATAGTTGGCTGTGTTGAAAGGGAGCGACAATAAATCTGACAGTCATCTTTCGTTGGTGGTTTTTAATCTCATTTTTCTCTTGTAAGTGTACTGGCTGCTTTCATTTTTTACAGAACTTGAAACTATTAAATGAAAGTCATGTTTACCACACGTGTTGCAGAGCAAGTCAGTTGCTGCAATAATTGTGTGTTTGGCTACTTCTTCTATTTTCTGTGATGGTAAGAACTACTTTTTTTTAAAAAAAAAAAAACATTGATAATAGAATCTAATGAAATCCTGCTTTGGCCAAGAACGTTTAAGCAGTGTGCTGAATCTGCAAGAGCACCAGGCAAAGCTGGAAAAAGCCAAAAATTAAAGTTTAGAGGAGCTTCTTCAAGGGTCGTCTTAGAGAGTCTCATTCTGGTAGCTCACAGCTGAGTGACTGAGAATTGCCGTAATTATGTGATCAGACGTCTCTTGGTCAGGTCTTGAAGCCACATGTGGAAAAGCACCATTTTTAACAGCATATTCTAAATATATTCCCACTGATGCAAAGCCTATTCAGTAAAGAGAATCATTGCTCATTCTTAATGTCTGCTGTCATTAGGACATATTTGTGAGCCTAATTTATCCAGACAACTAATTTATCCACGTAGTAAAAAAAGCTGTGCCTCAAGTTGTGCTTCATTACAGGCACCTAAAACAACAAGTTGGATCACATAAATAAACCTACTCAATTAAGATTTTATAAATGAATCTCACAGATAAAATGTTGCCTCAGCTATAAAAGGAATTGGACTTTTAGAGATCAGATGTCTCTTATGGAGCCTCGTTTATTTACAGTGACCTTGCGTAAATATAGCTTTTCCTGAAGAAATAAAACCACAGAGCACTTTTGGCTTTAATTCCACTCTGCTTTTTTAGGCAGTGCTTGGCATTCAGGCTCTCGTGTTGAGCCAAACACATGTTTAGCCATAAACCAAAGTCTCAGTTTTACCACTGGTCCTTCCCTTACTTCCTTGCTGATTGATTTTCTTGCCATTTCTCTCCAAGCACCAGTAAGTTTTCTTCTGGTACATTTTCTTTGCCTGTTGACTTTGTATTTTTTTGTGTTTTAAGTGTTTTGTGTCTGTTTAAGTTTTAATGTTTCTGTGTGACAAAAGGTCCTGCCTACACCTGAATTTCAGGGTGTTCATCTACTAACACAGGTGCCTCACAGAATGTAATGGTGAAGTGCTCTGCAAAGTGTGTTTCCAGACAATTGTCTGGAAATAGTCATACAACAGTCCAAAGCCAAATGCAAAAGCATCATGCAGTTGGGATGTGGTTGTTTTTAATTGGGTACTAGTCTAGCACTGCAGCTCAGCAAGCAGCATTTTTAATAGTATTGCTTAGTCTGCAGTAAGTCTGAGACTGGTCTGGTATGTTCCAAGGTGTTGGAGTCATCCTCGGGCTGGAAGAACCATCCGTCAAGTGATGCACAAACCACCATAAAATAGGAATGACAATTGCATAGGAAACAGCAGGTTTTTCACTGATAAAAGGTAATAATCAGAATTTCCAAAGCAATTTTTCCCCCCCACGACTGCCACAGCAGTGAGTTGTTGCAGTTGCATGAGTGGAGTGATCTGGGATAGTTTGCTGGTTTGTCAGAAGTAATGGCACTGTGGCTGGCTTAGCAGGAACTGGGCAGCAGGTTCTGTGGAATTTCATTATCGTCCTAATTTGAATGAAGTTGGATGTGTTTGTGGCAGTAACAGCGTATGAGAGGTCGGTGTGACAGTCTCCTGTAAAGCTTCCCCCTAATCTCACTGCTAGATAATGTGTGTTTTGTTTGCAGCTTCCTGATACATATCTCTGTTATCAGCGAACACAAGTCAGAGCTATTTCCTGGAAGAGCATATTGTGTCCTAGAAGAGTTGTTTCCTACCCTGTAGTGGTCGCTAACAAACCGCTCGTGTTTCCAGTGGAAAACTTGGCCAGTGATACTCAAAGCAAGGCAAGAAGGGGAAAAACCCCTGTGAAATGAACACTTTCCTCACTTTTTAAATAAAAGAACCTACAGCGAGGGAGGTTATTCAACCTTCTGCACTGTGGTGTCAGAAACCATGGAAGAGTCTTCTCCCTTGTGTCTTGGAAGTAGCACTGTTTGGCCAGTCCTGCCCCGACGGGTGTGCTTACACTCTGCTTTCTGCACATGAGAAGCTCTTGTGGCCCAATTGCACACTGACACCTAAGGTGGCTTTTAAAATATAGACATAGTGAAGTAGTTCTTGAGTTGCAACCTCTGCTCCTTAAAATTAGCCAAAGAACTGAACCTGTGCTTTTGTGCAGCCAAGTGTGAGAAGCAGCTCTCAGCTTGCCCTGAGCTCTCTTGTCTGAGCCACGCTGGAGCTGGTGCCGTAGATGACCCTGCACACAGGACTCCAGGTGGCTGAAGTATCTAGCAAGAGATTTTTTTTTTACATTGACTGTTGAAGCTATTTAATAACAAATAGAAAAATTTGAAGCATATTTGTGCAGACATGACAGGTGGTGCCTGCCCATAACAAATACTGCAAGTAGATTATGTAGAACAAAAATGAACCAGATGCATGGGATACATGATGCTCTCTGCATCACGTCAGTGCTGTGTCACCAGCTTCTCACCAATATTGTGTGGTCCTTAATTATTTTGGCTTTGATGCATAGTTGTTGAGTTCTTCAATTTTTTTCCTGAAACACTCTGTAGAGAAGGAAGGGTTTACTACATACAACAATGACAGGGGAAGTGATGTCTAAATATAGCAGAAGTAGGGCTGAACATTGTGGCTGAGAAACGGGTCAAAGCAAAAGTGGGATTCCAGGATCTCCTGAAGTAGTCTGTAGTTGTTTAACCCAAATCCACTCCACTCTGCAGCCAAATACCAGTTTTGCTCTGTGGTGCTGACCCAGCTTCCACCATCCGAGTCATCTGAACTGCAGAAAGAGATTCCAGAAGGTAGAATGTGAGTGGAATCCCCATCCTCTGTGCTTGCACATTAGCTACTTGCAGGAGAAAGCAAGCAGGGAGGTGAGTACCAGCCACAGCAGACCCTGCTCTCAGCATGTGTTTCACTGTATGTGCCAAGTTGTTGAGGTATCGCACACAAGCATGTTTGGTTTACATGTGTGTAAAGGACTTTGCAGATGAGGAAAGTCTCTTTGTAAAAGCTGTTGGTGAGAAGCTAAAGTTAGTAATGGCAAAGGCTGATAAAATCCTATTCTACATCCTTATGAATTGAAATTGGCTGGCCCAAACTAGGGTTTTTTAAAAGCCAGTGTTAATATTCATGTATTGAAATTTCTGTGAATTGTCTGGCTGCCAAGGAAATGCAGTATAGGATTGCTGAGCTTCCCAGTGGGAATTGGTTTTTTATTACAACCTTCTCCAGGGAAGATTTTGATTATGTAAGCAGTTTTTTCCTGTCTACTGCCTCAGTTCTCCTTTTCTTACAGAAAACTGAGAAGGTTTTGTCCAAGACACATTTTCAGTGGAAAAGTACAGGCCTCAGGGATTCTGGAAACAATTTTGATTTAGATCTAAAAATAGAAATATTATGCAATTTGAAAATACAACCTATGATTATGAAGGCAAATGCTCTCATCCTCATCTTCTCTCATGTAAGCTTCATGGCAAACACTGAGGAAAAAACGGTCACAGATGTTTGCTGGTTTTACAGGAAACACAGACACAAAGATAACTGGTTCAAGCTGTTGCCACCAAATTTACCTGAAACTTGGTTAGAGGAATGAGAGGATTTGCTTATAGGAAAACATAAGGTTCTCTTTTTGTAATGCTTCATCAACTGTATTTATTCATTGAGCAAGGATGGGATGGAGGGGAAATAGTGCAAGTCAGTGGTTGTGCACCTCCAATCTGAGGTTTAGATGTGAGTTAGTCGAGTGACACCGTAATGTGTTCTGAGGGGGTGGGCGGGTAGATGGGTCTTTTCTTAGTCCATAATTCTAGTTCCCTTTAGAGGACAGCAAACCTGGGAATAATTTACTTGTGTGAAGTGAGAATTTTCAAGCTGGTTGGAGACCACTACTCACTCAAGTGCCAGTGTCTTAAGTTGGAGCTACAATCCATCTGTAGTTGTAGGCACCTTGCAAGCCATACAGTAAATACCCAGTGGGTACAGAGAGGAAGCAGTGGATATGATATTAACTAAGGAGTTTCCTGTCCAAGGGCAGCTGAACCAGGGGAAGCTGTAAGTGAGCACCTTCTTTTCCAAGTAGGCTATTTCCTACCTTGCCATCAGAACTCTTAAGTCCTTGCTCACACAGGCACCTGTTCTGGGATCCCACTGGACCAGGCGCTCTGGAACACCAAGTCCTGTGAATGTGCATTGCTCAGTTACTGCCAGTGGCCTGGATCTGTGCTGTGGCTGTTGGTAGTTAAATGTGACCAGATGTTGTGCATAAAGCCCAGTGATACACAGCAGCGAGCTGTTCCTCACACGAGTCTGTGCCTTAGTGCAAGCACATCTCTCCTTGATGTCCTTCAGAGCAGCAGTTGCTGCAGCCTGTCATCACGCATGGATTTATCCACCCAGTGTCCTGCCCAGATCTGTGCATTTGCTGCAGGAGCATACAGAACCACAAACTGCAAAGGTTTAGAATAACCATCAGTCATTGATAGAGGCTCCTGGAACTTCTCTGGCCGAGACAGAAGAGGAAAGGCTGGGAGATGTACTGGGTATAGAGCAGAGAGACAATGGAAGCAGATCTGGAAGATGAGACAACTACTGCAGTGCTTCCCTGGGGGGGAGAGAGGGAGCAGGAACTTAACCTGGTTTGTCAAGCTTGAAGTGACCAGGATGGCTGCGACACCTCTGCACAAGACAGACCACCTTTGCATGTCATGAGAGAATTTTTCCTATTGCATGGGATTTGCCAAAAGATTCCGATGGCTTTGATACATAATGAGAGGAGACAGCAGCTCATCCAGCG
Organism: Rhinopomastus cyanomelas; assembly: GCA_013400115.1. Classification (NCBI taxonomy): domain Eukaryota; kingdom Metazoa; phylum Chordata; class Aves; order Bucerotiformes; family Rhinopomastidae; genus Rhinopomastus; species Rhinopomastus cyanomelas. The sequence goes on along the minus strand of VXBP01008282.1, from coordinate 1,549,815 downwards.
GGTGGGAACTGGCTGTTCCAGGCTCTGCTACATCTTGGCTGGATCAACTTGGAGCCAGTGGTCAGAATTCAATCCCATGTTTATTCTTCACTAGCTTGTTCTGAGAAAAGACTGGCTTTCAGTGCCAACCTTTTCTGACTGTAGGTTTGCAGACCTGTACCTGGATCACATAGGATTCCTCCAAAACAACCGAATCTCTTAAAAATGTTTTCATCTCCAGGGGTATCTAGCACAAAAACTGAGGTAGACAAGCAAGTATTTAAAATCCAGTTCCTGTTCATGCTAATATCCCAGAACTGCAGGCAGCTCACTGCTGGAGATCTTGTCTGATCCTTATGCCTAGGTAGGCAACGTCCCCCCATGACTTGCTGAGTGACTTTGCTAGGTACAGGTGCTAGAGGGCAATGTGCTGCAGACAGTGAACTAAAAGCAACTGCTGGGAAGGGAAGGGCCATGGGAAGCAAAATAAGAGGCATGTGCATGGGCAGCAAGGGAAGGAGGAGAAGGTAAGAATTAAATCAGTTCCCCAATTGACTTGTTACTTCAGGACAGCCTGAGAAAGACATCACATCTTAATAATCAACGGGCATCCTACAGAATAGTCTACAAATGAAATTACTGATTTGTAAAGTTCTCTCAATTTTATGAGACGTTAGCTTTGCTGGCTCTCTTTTGTACGGCCCATTATTTATCAGGAAAGAGAGACACTGCCAACAATCCATGTAAATCAAGGCAAACCACATCATACTGGCAGCACAGGGTGTGACAAGCTACTGGCATACAAGAAGAAGTAACGTAAAGCTGCCTGCACGCTGTACTGGGGCTCTGTACCTGCTAACAAAACACCGAGTGGCTACAGCTGGATCGTGCTCTGTGCAGGCTGTATGTGAAGCCTGCAAACATCACTGCAATGACAGAACCTCCACCAGAAAGCAGCACCTGTTCCAAACACACACACACACACACATACCCCAACAGTGAATGGTGAAACAGTATGCAAAGCAGGAGGACAAGTTTGGAATGACGTAACTCACCAACTACAACAGCAGCCACACGCTCAGGTTTCCATCGCCTGTGGTTACAACACCCGTCCATGCACACTGTTTTCCCTGAAAGGTTTCAAAACTACTTATAAGGAGTTGTGTGAATTGCATGAATTTCACTACTGTTCTTCGGTTAGGATTTTGACCTAAACTGGTGGGTTGTCTTTGGAAATGAAGACCATTCCTTGAAGGATGTTCAGAGGCCACAAAGAGTCTGTCACTGCCAGGTAAGTTTTTCTGGGGCAGGTGGATGGACCAGAGTGCACTTACTGGTTCCTGGTTATTGTGATCCCAGGGAATTGCCAACTGCCTGTAATTGCTGGCAGCAGCTCAGTCCCTTCAGGGCAGGGAAGAGAGGGTAAATACCTTCAGCCTTTAATTACAGCTTCTTCTGACTCTCCAGTTCTGAAGTAATGGGAGCTGCTGGTAACACAGGCTGCACAAAGCAAGGCCCATGAGGGAACTGATTTTCAAAGGCACAAATAAACGTGCTGGTCACCCATTTGGGGAGAGCAGAGAAGTGGACAGAAGTCACAGAGGTGCCAGAGAAAATGTTGTTCACTCCCAACTCCACCTGAGAGAGTCTAATTATCTTCTATTTGCAAAGTGCCAGGTTTATTCACCTTGATAGGAATCTGTTGAGGCCACTTGGACTATTGTCATGCAAGTGTTGTGTTCGCTATGTGGGGTCCCTGGTTAAGAAGTCTCAATAATTTGCTCAGAGCCTCTTAATTCATTCACAGCTACATTGATGCCAATGAACTGACCTTGATGACAGAGTTTTTCCATGGCAGAACGATGTTTATGAACCAGCTGAGCTTTTCAATTGGTAAGTCCAAGGTACGTTTGTAAGTCCAAGGTTATCCCATTTCTTAACTGAACTCAGAAGTTTAGCCACTGTTGACGCCCACTCTAGTAACTAGCTTCACAGGACATTAGGGATTGGAAGAGACCTTGAAAGATCACCAGAACTGGTGAACAAATCCTCAGCAATTATCACTGTAACACGACAGTGTTCTGAAAACAAAGACATCACTGGAAAACTTCCCAATTGCAAAAAGGATTTGACAATGTCACTTGTCAATTTGAACATTCTCAGTATGTGTGGACCACTGTGTGGCAAAGTGTTCACGTAGGAACTTTCTCCTGACTTGTGTCTGGTCTAAAAGCACACCGTTCAAAGCAGCTTAGAATCAAGAAGAGAAATGGGATGGTTTTGTGAAGGTGATGATGAGGATGACTTTCCCTTTTTACATTTTCTCAAGTGTTTGTCACATCAGCCACTCATATTCTTTGCTTTCCAAGTTTGTGCCTAAGTTTGTCCCATACGATACCGTGGTGGAGAGCACAATTTACCCTCTCGTGTCTCTCCAGCCTGCTTCCTGACGTTACCTACTTGAGATAACTAGCAAGTGTGTTTGCACAGGACTGCTGTGGCCAACAGTCAGCTGCCTTTCTCCAAACATTGCTTATTACTTCCCAGTGGAGTTACTAGTAATGCTGAACATTGGGCAATCTTACTCAGCAGAGCTACCAGCCCTGCCTGTGAGACTGGGTTCTGGCATTGATTTGTTATCTGTTTCCCAGCAGGGCAAGAATCTGTGAGTGGCTGCGGTGCGGCGAAGTCCAGCCCTGGCGTAGCTGTGCTCCCTTTCCATTTCAAGACCGCCAACCAGTCGTGGTATGAGACTTCAGAGCTAAACTGCTAAGCAGCCTCTTGGTATGGACTGTGTTTGTCTCTGATCTGCTCCGTAGCCTTTGACTGAATTTTCTGTGTCCTGTAAACTCCGGGGTGGAGATGCCTTTTATCACCCATGCACAGCGAAGCCTCAATCTCAGCTGGGGCCTTTCAACATTTCAGTGTTAAAAATCCCTACCAGTGACACTGATTCTCTGCTGTGAAGTACTTGGGAATTACTAGCATAGATTCAGCAGCCTCAGGCCATTCCTTGTCTTGGGAGGGTCGGCGCAGGGACCCAGACATAGACTAATTGTAAGGAGCTGTAATTACACACAAACGTAATTGTTTGTGAAATGCTGCTGCAAAAATGACACAGACAAATATTTCTACCAACAACTGCTGACCTCATCAGAGCCACGCACCAGTTACTCACTCCGAGAGCACAGTACAGGCAGGTAATATTTCTCTATAAAATAACTCTGTTACTTCCTAAAATTTACTTTGCTGAAGGCTTCTCACTGAAATACAAGCAGAAAGGCTACTCCATCAGCTCTTCATACTCTTTGAGTCTGCAGCCTGCTGCTCCTTAAATCACAGAACATTAGGGATTGGAAGGGACCTCGAAAGATCATCTAGTCCAATCTCTCTAATGAGCAGATGAGATCTGCCGCTGCATCTGTCGAACTTAATTCTTCAGAAGGGAGCCGTGTTCTTCGCTCAGGAGCTGCTGTGTGACGCAGACTGGTGGTTTGATGTGTGTGGGAGATACACTAGAAACAAAACGTAGCGATGCTGAAGTGCTTCAGCATCTGGGTCTCACCTTAAGATGCCAAGCCAGCTAAAAACTTTATACAAAACTCTTGTTTCTGGAGACTCAGATAAACCCTTCCAGTAGGTGTTAGTATTTGAGCCAGCCTGCTTACTGACCCGTGCTGGTGAGGCCTTACTGACTTCAGTGGGGCGGCATTTCTTTGTAAACTAATTTGGCCTCTTGACTTCAAGGCTGGCACTGTGTGAAGAAACTGGGTAGAGTACATTCCTCCTTTGATGCTGGCTCTGACACACAATACTGAGTCATTTTAATAAGTTACCTGTGTCCACTGAGATCAGTGTTTACACAGAAATGTATACAGACAGCAAAACCTCAACGAGCTAATGTTTTACAGCATAAAATATAACCCCATGACACAGAACTGATAGTAAAAGCAGGTACAATACGCTTGCATAACAAAGTGACTCTGGTGTCCTACTGTGTGTAGCTAAAGGTCAATGCCAAGGGGACACCAGCAGTCAAATCTTAGTCACAGCAGCTTGGGTTGGAAGTAGATTGTAACTGCAGCTAGCCTCAGTTTTTAAGATGTTGACACCAAGTACATGAGAACTGGTCTGGGTGATCCTGCTGTGGCAGGGGGGTTGGACTAGATGATCTTTCGAGGTCCCTTCCAATCCCTGATGATTCTATGAATTACAAAATCCAGCACAGTAGTAGCAGTGCTTTACGATCTGTTCATGGAAATCCCATCTTACCAGTGTAAGTCGGTGGGTGTCCAAAAGGTAAAGTATAAAATATTGGGTACAACAAGAAAAATGGGTGTGAATCATTTATCCTGTGCTACTCACTCACTCACCTGCCACGTGGATCTCTGAGCTCCTATGGAATTAAAACAGAGGTGATGAAACTTGTGAAAAATAGGCCCATAGCCACACAGGAGGTGCCTTCAGGAGGAAGTATATTTATCATTTCCCTTATGTTAGTGTTGGTTAGCTGCAAGCTCTTCAGCAAATAGCTGAACTGTTACAGCACCTTTCTGCCATGGCCACTTATCCTCCAACAAACAGGCAGCTCTGCCACAAAGCTCCTGACTATCAGATCAAAAAGATTGTCTTTAATTTGCCTGGGTCACAGTGTGAAGTGTAGTGAGCAAGGACAATGTTCTGAGCCTTCAGCACTGTGTACCCACTTATTTTCTTCTGCCAGAGGTGCTCTTTAATCCACAGCCTAGTAAACTACACTTGAGATGTACGAGTTTGTCATTCAAAACCTGCTTCTTCAAAGATACTTTCTAAACTGGAATGTATTGGTTTGTTTGTAATACCTGGGAAGGGATGTGTTTCTCATCCTTCTCCTTACATGCAGCACAACAGAATGAATTTCAGGGCTCTGAGCAATAGGGGTTATTTTTGCTTTAAAAAAAATTAATAATCTGATAAGAAAGTTAAAAAAGAGTAGCAAAGGAAAAAACCAAAGGCAAGAAACCAGGAGGAATCCCTCCAGCACCACTCACTGCATTTGCCAGCAGTGGACGAAGAATGAAACTCAGCCCTGTTGAAATCAGTTCTTTGTCTCTCTTTGTAAAATAATTTTCCCATTTTCAGCCAGTTCTAGTTTCCCTGTTCTGGGAATAAGTCTGAAGGACACGATCACAGAATCACAGATCATTAGGGATTGGAAGAGACCTCAAAAGATCATCTAGTCCAATCCCCCCGCCACAGCAGGATCACCTAAACCAAGTCACACGGGAACATGTCCAGGTGGGTTTTAAACGCCTCCAGAGGAGACTCCACAACCTCCCTGGGCAGCCCATTCCATTGCTCTGATGTGATCTTCATTTCTTGATAAAAACTAATGAAGGGAGCATCAGGCACATGTTTACTACCTGTCGTATTCCCTAAGGAATTCCCTAAGGTGTCCTTACAGCAAAAGACTTGGGGACTCTGCCGAAACCTTGTTTTGTCTCACCAGTACCATTCCGAATCATTTCGGACAAGGATTTAAGCTGTTGGACTGGTCCCTTTCCTACAAACCAAACACACCAAGGCTTAGCTGAGGGCACAGATTGCCTCTCTGAACAAACAAAGCGTTAGTGACGTACAGCACTTTCCCATTTTAGCTAAGAGTCACCAGTGGGGGAGGAAAGTTTTCCTGTTGCACTGGTGATACCACTTTTTCTGTTCTGTCTCGTGTGCCCTAGGACAGTATCAGCACTGAGCTTTGCTGTGCTCCACCACAAGGTTCTGTGGATTTTTCCTGGCTGGAGTGAAGGATGTAGCTCTTTCCACTTAGCAACTAATCCAGAAATTCAGGTTTTAGGAGCTTGAGACCGTTTCTTCTTTTTGCATGTCAAGACATTCAACAGTGGTGAGTTGGGCATCATTTTATTACAAGAGTGGTAAAAGGCGCTAGTAAGCTTTTAAGTCTGTGAAATTACACCGTTTCAAATAAAACCCTAAGTAGCTGAGTTGGGTTTTTTAAATCTCAGAATATAGAAAAATTATTTGAAGATTAAAACACTTTCTTCTCATTATGAACCTTCTCATCAGCACATTTAATGGAAATAATAATAAGTAATTGAAATTTTGGGAGCCACATCAGATACTTGGTAGGATTACATGAGTTTTACTCCCAGGGAATAAACCTTGGAGGAACAACTCAAAAATCTTGATTAATCTTGTGATTTGTAAAGTTATAGCATCGTCAGTGCTGTTCAAACCAGTGAGAAATGCTGAGATCTGAGTCACTGATCTTTCCTTGCATTTGTCTGGGACTGAGATTTATTGCCGTTGCCTCTGTTTCTGCTGGCCGGGGCACAGCAGAACTGTTGCCTAATTTCTGCCTCACTTTCCCTTTGTCAGTTGGAGGTGGAAGGGACACAAGGGAGGGCGGGCTGTGAAAATGGGTCACCTGTTGTGTATCTAAATCAGTGATACAGCAGAAGGGAAACTCAGGTGAAAGGAGCTAAGTGGTACAAAGTCTGTCCTCTTCCTTCTCCTCAGGAATACCAAAAAGTAAATTTATACATAAAAAAACAAACAAAATCATATAAGTGACTTGACTTAGCGAAAAGCTCTGCAGCAGATGCAATTTTGGGCAATAATTTCAGTCAAAAGAAAAGGTAATTTGGTGACATTTGCAATTGCTCTTCTGTGCATTTTCAGCTCTGAGAACAAGAGCCTTCCAGGAAGCTGGCACTGTCCTGAGGAGGAGTCATCCAAGAGGAGCGATGACTCAGCCCGGTACCTCCATAAACACCAGCCACCAGCATGTCACTCACCCATTTATCACGTCAGCCGGGCGCTCACCACATCACCCTGTGCAGTTGCAACACTTGGACTCCCGAGGAGGCAACCTCTCGCACATCGAGAGAGAGAGATTGCGTAAGAGTTGTGCATGGCAAACCCGCCGCCCTGCGCAGCGCGCACAGCACAGCTTGGAGAGTGCCAGGGCAGCTCAAACTGCCACGTACCTTGGGAGAGCGAAGGCGCTGACGCTGTGTTTGTGCAACAGCAAAGTGGCTAAGAAAAGCCTGCGATACCAGGGGAGGCTTTAAAATACAAAGCTCTTACCAGCTGCATTTTGTTGGTGAAAAAGTAAGTCCTAACGATATTTTTAAGAGTAAGCTTCAGGAGCACGTAAGTTTAAAGAGCTGCTTTCCATAAAACCAGACCTTGCCTGATACAGCAAGGACGTTTCTGTAACTCCCGACCTCCCTGCTTTGAAAGGTGCAGTCAACATTTGTGAACTCTTTTCTTTAAAAGTACAACATTTGTCCAGAGAATGGCACATGTCTGGAATTATTCACGCTTTGTTTCTGGAGGAGGAGTGTTTTCTACTATGTTACTGTGTGGGCAGCAGAGAAAAAAGTGTTAAAGCAAAGTGTTAAAAATAATCCATAAATATCCAAAACTGTTTTATTTGCCTGGGTGCAGCACTGGCCTTGAGCATAAACTTCTCAGTTAAATCTGTGGAGGTGTTCTGGGTCTGTTTATATCCCCCAGTGGTATATTTACTCCAGAGGAGTGGTATTTTTGGAAACATCAGCTTGGCTTGTGTAGAGAGGTGGGCAACAGAAGCATCAGTTAGACCCTGTGCTGGTTTCTGTATCAATTAAAAATATACAGAGGAACCTGAGCCTTTTTGTTCTCTTTGAATTGTGTGTTTATGTCAGTTTGAGTTTTCCCCAGTTTTGTGTTTCTGGTTAACAAAAGCCCCACCATTCCTGCTTGAAGCCTAGGATGTCAGGTAACAACAGGACTAGGGGAAATGGAGCAAGGCTGGAGGTGGGTAGATCAAGACTTGATGTGAGGAGGAAGTTCTTCATTGTGAGAGTGGTCAGAGCCTGGAATGGATTGCCCAGGGAGGTGTTGGGGCCCCATCCCTCGAGGTGTTTAAGGCCAGGGCGCTGACCAGCCTGATCTAGGGCTGGCCCTTTGTGACCTGATTCCCCAAAGCAACCTCAGTCACTCGCTGTGCAGCCTGCTCGAGCGTAGTCATAAAGAATTGTGCATTATTTACGCTCAATATAGTAACATGTCTCAGCACCTCACACTTCCATAGCTGCTAAGACATTTCTGACTCCAGCGTCACTATCTTATGTTTTTGTAAAGGAGGAATCAGAGACATACAGTGATTAAGAGATTAGGCCAAGGTCACACATGAAGTGCGTGTCAGCTGGTGCTAGAATTTAGGTCATTCGCGAGCTGGACAAATAATACCAGGCGCGTACGAGTACAGGGAACTGTTTGTGCAAGTTTTGCACAATGCTCAATTACAAATTAGATTAGAAATTATGGAGACGTCCCTATGAGGGTGGTAAAACACTGGAACAGATTGCCCGGGGAAGTTGTGGATGCTGGATGTTCTGAAGACCAAGTTGGATGAGACTTTGAGTAACCTGATCTAGTAGGACGTGTCCCTGCCCATGGCAGGGACATTGAATGTTCTAGATTGTCTTTGAGGTCCCTTCCAGCCCAAACCATTCCATGACGCTGTAGTCTTCTTCAAAGCAAGTGTGACAGCCAAAGCGCCGTGACTTATCACTTCAGTTCACAGCATTACCTGCCTTCCCAGTCTGCCCACAGGAACCCACGTGAAGCCCTGCTACCTCGGTACACGGAGGCCCGGCACTAGCCACATGGACATTTGGGGGTTTCAACACAACTTGTGAAAACCCAAATGAAAGTGAGTAATTGCTCAGAGATGGGTGGGTGCAGAACTGAAGTCTTTGTTACACACCGGCTGTTGTCTTAGCTGCCAGTTATCTCCTTCTTGTTAAATACGGGAGAGCGGTGACTGCTGGGAGGTGGCCCTAGTCTGTAAAATCACCTGAATGGCACTTAGAGTGGAGAAGTATTTATTAGACCAGATATTGTAAGAAGCACTTAATCAATAAAGCAGAGGTTTTCTAGCCAGCAGCTCATTTCTTCTTTTTCAGGTTGATTCTGGGGAGAAGAAATCGTGTAATGAGGAACAAAAATCACTAGTCTTCATGTTCATCCGCTTAGAAATAAGTATGTGCAGCACTGAAAGCTATTTCCAGGGTGTTGAAGTGTTGTACTCCTGCTGAATAGTCCTTCAATTCCACAGCTTCTATTCTTTGTGCATTCAGTATTTAAACTTTTCATTTTTTCATCTTGATAACCACGTACCTGTCCAAAAATACTTGAACCGGAAACTGCAGCCTGTGTGAAGAGAGTGAAACATTTGATTCCACAGTTTTTTACCTTTACATCTGAAAAGAAAATAAGCTTTGGTCTTTAGAAGAAATTAATAATGTTGCTTTAACTGAAGCTTATCTTCACAGTAAAAACCAACAGAAACTGTCCCTGGCATCACACAACAGGAGCTAGGTCACTTGACAGATGTGGTTCTTGTAAGTTTGGCCTAATTCTGCTGCTACTGCTGCACCAGTGAAAGTGAAAGAAGATTGAGCTGCTAAATTTAAAGACTGCAGACTCAGTCTTCCTACCACCTCATGTCCTTAACTTGAAGCACATAAGAATTCCTGCTGACCTCTGAAGGACAAGCATAGGCAAAGGATGCACACGTAAATCTCAGCAGGGCTGGAGCAAGCGACAGCTATGCGAGACGTAATGTGGTAAGACAGAGAGGTTTAAGCTGCCTTAGCGATCAGAAATAGAGACAAAGAGCTGCTGTTCTCATATTCTGAGAAAAACTACAGCAATAAAGATAACGCTTTCTAGACATGTTATTACAACTGCAAACATTAAAAATCTCCTGCATTTGGCAAGTTTTAACCAAACATGACCGCTCTTGCCTTTCTGTTGTGTGTAGTTGTACTCTTAATTACAGGAAATGTCTGTGAGGTAGGAGCAGCATTCTAATGTACAATAATCTTATTTACTCTACTTATATTTAATGGGCTTAAATTCCTTAGAAAAGCACATTATCCTATGGAAAGAACAATCATTTTGAAGATCCTTCGCTTTTACTACTTTATTTTAAATATGCAGTAGTTTGCTATAAAGTCTTTTTAGTCACAGGATCATAGAATCATTTTGGCTGGAAAAGACCTTCAAAGTCATTGAGTCCAACCATTAACCCGCCATCCCAAGGCCACTGCTAAACCCTGTCTCTAAACTCCAGATCTCCATGGCTTTGAAACATGTCCTGGGATGGTGATTCAGCCCCTTCCCTGGGCAGCCTGTTCCAAGGTCTGATGACCCTTTCCATGAAGATTTTCCTAACATTCAACCTAACCTCCCTTGGTGCAACTTGAGGCTGTTTCTTCTTGTCCTATCACTTGTTCCTTTGGAGACCAACACCCACCTCTCCAAAACCTCCTTTGAGGTAGCTGTACACAGCAATAAGGACTTCACTCGGACTCCTTTTCTTCAGAAAAACCAGACCCAGCTCCCTCCACTAACAGGAGACATCATCACTGTTTACAGCCACGTGAAAGGAGGTTGGAAAGAGAACAGGGACAGCCTCTTCTCCTTGGTGGCAAGCACTAGGGTTGTGACCTGTGCCAGGGGACATTTAGGTTGGATGTTAAGAAGAATTTCTTGACTGAAAGGGTCATCAAACATTGTCACAGGCTGCCAGAGCAGTGCTGGACTCACCATCCTTGAAGGTATTTAAGTGACACGTGAGTCTGGCGCTTAGGGACATGGTTTAGTGGTGACCTGGCAGCGCTGAGTAGAAGGTTGGACTCGAGGACCTTAAAGGTCTCCTCCAATCAGCGATGCTGTGTGATTCTGGGTGTGGATGGGGCTGCTTTGCCGCAAAACGCGTCTCAAGCGACACAGTAGAGCTGCGGGATCTCGGATGCACCACGAGAGCAGGTCAAGCGAAGAGCCCTAACACCCTCTGACACTCAGGTCCGAACCCTTCCCCAGGGCGGGCCCTGGCGGGCGGTGCCGGGCTCCGCCCCGCAGCGCCCCCAGCGGCCGCTCTGCCGGCTCCGGCTCCTCCCCGCCGTCCGCTCCTCCCTTCCCCACCGCCCGCCCAGCGCCATGGAGGCCGCTGGCTGCTCTCCGCTGCGGCGCCGGAGCTGCCGCTTCGCTGTTCGCCCGGTGTCCCCGCGGCGCTGAGTAGGGGCTGCTGTGGTGAGGAGGACCCGGGAGCGGGAGGTAAGCGGTGCGAGGTCGGGCGGAGTCGCTTCAGCCGGGGCCTTTCCCGAGCCGCCGGGCCGGGTCACCCGGCGAGGCCTGCGGGGCGCCGCCAACTCGAGCGCCGCTGCCCTGGCCTGGCGGCCCGGGTCCGTAGGCCCGGGGGGAACGGGGTGCGGCGGGAAATGTGGGGGGCGACGGGCAGATCAGGGCGGCGCGGCCGAGGGACCTAAAGCTACCGGGGAGCTTATAAAGCACCGGCTGGAAGGGTGGCGGTGTAGGGATCGTCTTCGCCTTCCCTTTACCCTTCCCTGCCCGTGGTGGGGGGTCCTGGGTCTCCTTCCTGCGCTGGCCCAGGCCCGTCTGATAGGTATGAGTGTATAGGCCCGGGCGGTGGGGGATGAGTGGAGCTGCGGCCTGGCCCCTTTTCTGGGGCGGCTCCCCTGGGAGTCCCTGACTCTGCTCTGTTTTTGCCCGCCTGGGGTGCAAGAACAGCAGGTGCCTGTGTTGAACTTACTCCGCTTTTGCTGTCTTACTTTTCTCGTTTATGTTGCCTTCACCCTCTCTCCCCCTCACTACCCTTGCTGTCCCTACACCACCTCCCCATCTGTCCCCAGCTGAAGTTAATGATTCAGTCGCTGTTAGACACTGTACTTCCAATGCCAGCCCACTTGTACTGGCTGAAAGTAGTTTTAGTTAGTCTTGGAACAGGAAATACAATCTGTACGCAGCTCAGATAACTGTAGGGATTGTTTAAAGCACAGAAAATTAATGTAGTAACATGAAAACTACTCTTTACTACAGCAGTTCAAATATATAACTGGCAAGCAGTTTAGAGTGGCTTGTCACGTACTTATGGTCCTGAATATTATGTCGTACTTTTGTCACATCTTGGAGTTCAAGCTGTTGTGAAACATCACTGTTGATTTAGTGTATGTTTCTGCATGTAATACCAATTTCTGACTCCCTTTTGGAGATGTGCCCTTGATGGGGTTATTTTTTAACTATTAACTCATTTAGCAGCAAGTAAACAAGTAGGCAGACTTTGTCCAAATCAAGCTTCTTCTTCACCAATTTGTATGGACACCATCTAGAATTTCATATTCACCTAGAAGTTTGGTAACCTATTTTTTTCATAAGCTTTATAAAAAAATAGTCACTTTTCCCCCTGTGTGTTTAATTTTGAGATGTGTAACCTTTTAGCTTTTGCATGAAAATAGTAATGTTTGAGGTGTTCTTAGACAGGAGAGATTAATTTGACTGTTTTTAAGAAAAACGGATTTGAAAAGTAAGCACCTAGGTCAGAAATATCCCTTAACCTTTTAAAGGGACTTTTTTGTTCTTCAGCTTGCGTGTTCAGCTGTGGCATTTGGCCAACAAATAATTTTGTTTTCCTTATATGTACACGAAATATTTGAATTATTCACTGCCGTTTAAAAAAAGCTATAAATTAGGTAAATACTAAACCCAGAATCCAGCAAACCCATGAGTCTTGAAAATTAAAGTGATTCTTCTTGAATTGTTGTTTTTATTGTTTGACTTGAGAAGCTTTTTCTCTTGTGTTGAAATAGTGTTGGAAAAGAGGAAGGTAAACTTTTGTTAAGATTCTCCAAAACTTCCCTACACATCTGAAGAGTTTATGCATTGTTTTTATGGCTTCGTGTTTGAGGTGTGACATTCAGTGTCTTTTTGTGGTTTAATGTTTTAGTGAGGAGTTAATCAGTCTTTCAGAAAGTTGGACACTGTTATAAAGTAGTATTAGGGGAAAAGGCATAGGCAAGACAACACAGTTTGTCATTACACTGATTTGAGCATACACGGGAGGGTTAACCATAGGTTTTCTACCTAAGTATTAATTTTGGGTTATTCTATAAATAAAAGTAGGCTCTCAGTCCTGCTTGATTATCAGCAGGAATTAGAGATTTATTGCTTCTGAAGCAGAACAGACTCATTACTGTTTACATACATTACTGTATGACTTGGGGGGGAAAAAAAAAGTTGTGATGAAGCATGTAGAAGTTTCCTTAATGTCAGCCAAAAATATGCAGGGAAGTTTAGAGAGGACCATATCCAGAAACGTTTAAAGACATGATTGTGATGATAATTTTTTTTTTAACTTTCCAGGTGGAAACTGCAAAAACCAGGAGCTGGCTGAAGAGAGATACTAATTGTGCTGAAGTTAGTCTGGCTTGAACAATTAAAGGATATTATTTCTGGTACTCTTTAAGCAGAGGAGCCTTTTTTTTGTTTAAAAATAAAAAAAAAATCATGGCGGATGTGGACCCAGACACATTGTTGGAATGGCTGCAGATGGGGCAGGGGGATGAAAGGGATATGCAGCTAATAGCACTGGAACAGCTATGCATGCTGCTTCTCATGTCAGACAACGTGGATCGCTGTTTTGAAACGTAAGTGGCTTTGGCTTTTGGTCATGGAATGTTATTTTCCGATGTCAGTAGCTGTGTGTAACATTTAATGTTCCTAGAAACTTTGAGCTTCACAGGTTTGCAGACTGAACATGAATGTAGATGACTGAAATGGAGTTGCTGTTGATTTTGTGTCAAGTACGGTTGCCTGACTGTAGTGTGAGCTCCCCAGTGCCCGTTGTGACACATGATCCGACAGTTCAGTTTACAGAAGTGTATTTGGAGTCACAGGGTGGAAGTGTTGGGCTGTTGAGTTTTTAATGAAAGGAAAAGATTATTTTTGCATTAAACCTGTAAAGATCACCTAGTTATATTTAAGCATCTGTAGTCTTGTAATGCTCTTCTCAAGAAGGTGCTTTTCTTGAACTCTGTAACCACTGCTCAGGGAAATCTTTTTGCCCCTTCTTTGAGGATGTTGTTTTCATGCCTCCTGCTGCTCAGCTGAACGTGTACTAGCGTAGCCTCGTTCAGTTTTACTTTTCTCAGAGCACAAAATGCTGATGTAACAACTACTGCTACTTAATAGTGTTGCTGCCTGTGTGCTACTCTACTTCCTGTGAGGGCCCGTGAGTCGTCTGGAAGGGAGGTAGCCAAAGAGTGAACAATCACAGCTTTTAAATAGGACATTTTATTTAATTTTTTTTAGTTGCTTGCTTCCGCAGTTGTGGTTATGAAACTCTTCCATCGCTCCCCTTTTCCTTTTTTTTTTTTTAAACTTCTTTTTGTTTCTCAGAGTATGACTGATGTAAATGTAATTTTGATGCATCCTGCTTCTTAGGAGTGTAGGTTTAGCAGCACTGAAAAAGACATCTGCTTTTTACAGAGTTTGGTTTTGTAGTCCTGAGGAAGAGTTTTCAGGCTTCTATATTAAAAGTTGTTTATCTTTCATGACTGCTTTTACAAGAGATGTAAAACTGATGCATCTTTAAAATTTGGCCTTGCAGTAGTTACATAACAGCAGAGTTTTATATGCTGCTCTAGCGCTTGGAATGGCCCGTTCTTGGCCTTGATGAGCTTACAGGTAAAAATTTGGCTTGGAAGATACTTTCTACAGGAGTATGTGCTTGACTTCCCTGCCTGTACCTCATAGTACTGATATAACACTATGTTTTCAGCTTCAGAAAAAGCTGATTTACTGAATTCTTCATTTACTGCTGTAGAAAATAATTTGGTAGTTGAGAAGGAATTTTTTTTAACAAATCCAGGTGAAGAACTTCCTGCTTCAGTACATTCAGTGTACATTAGAAGTTTGGGCATAAGCACTTCTATGGATCTTCTGGGCATTTGAGAGTTGGGAATGAAACATAAACTTTTAAAATATAAACCAGTTATGGGGTTTAGGCATTTTGTTGGAACTGACTTTCATCTCTATATAAATGAATTAAATAGTCCCAAGTGCTTTTTTTCTTAAAGTTTAGATAATAAGTGCCCTGTTGGTACAGCATTGTGGTTTTACAATTAGGTTTCATGTCTTAAGAAGCATTTAAAATACCTGTTGGCATTTTAATTTTTGTTTTGAGCCTTCGTGTGATTTTACTGGCTGTCTGCTTTGTTGATGTCTTTTGCTGTTGTGATCTTCCCGCAAACAAATGGGAATAATGTGTAAATTGGGAAGAAATTATCAGGGTTCCCTGCCGGTTGAAATTACTTTCCTGTAAAGTTAAAACTTGTGATTTGCACCATGAGTGTACTGAAGATGTGCTGACAGTTTTTGGAGAGCTGACGTAGCTCATTATTTTCAGAAAGGAAAGCTGCTACTTCCTGTTCATTGCTTATCATTCTTACTCCTCCCAACCACGTGGTTGCTTCACGCCAGTGTCAGGGCTCACTGGACTCCTCTAATTCCCTTCTTAAGGCCACTGGAGATGTCTGGTGTTCTGCTGCTTCAGTGAGTTAGTGGGTCACAGGGGTGTCCAGTGAGCCCTGCAGTTGGAACTGCTTAGCTGGACATGTGGGAGGATCAGAGAAATGGATAAATTCTTCAGTGGAGGATTTCTGAATGGATTGTCTTGGATGCCTGTGGGATCACAGCCTATGTTTCAAGATGACTGACTTTATTTTGAAACTTTCTGTAAGGAATAGATTGTGTCTTCAAAAGTATGTTTTAAATCTTTCCAAATGACAGTTCAGGTAGGTGAAATGGTCTAGTCCCGAGAACACATAAATAAATAATCCTTGATAACACTATTGTAAAATATTTTAAAGCAGCTTTTCATCTGCTTTTCAAGGAATTAATGCTTGTCTAAATAGGAGATGGACTGTGTGGCAGAAGGATTGCCAAACACATTTTTCAGGAACTAATTCTAAAAATGGTTTTAGTGTATTGGCTGATTTATAGTGTGGACATACTTCTCTTGTTGGTAGGAAAACCAACCTCTAGGCTTTACAGCATGTTTCTTCTGTTAAGCAAGAAGGGCATTCCCAACTTCTGGTATGCAGTGCAGGTGTTATTTCAAGATCTTGGAATTGTTTATTGCAGTTAATTATGTTGACTAAGAAAACTTGAAGGAAATTTTTCATCTGTGGATTTCAAGAACTGCAAGATGGAAGGTGGAATCACTGCCTTAGAGAGTGAAACATGGTGATTTTCAGGGATCAAAGTGACTTTGTTAACTGTTAGTCCACTTTTAGATAAGAAATTATTTACTTTTGTGGTGTGAGCTCATCACTTCAGTAAAGTACATCTGGTGATTAAAAGCTGCATATGGTGAGGACTGGCAAAGCAGTGAAACAAAGACCCATGGAAAATATTTACATGAATGCTATGCTTTTCCCCTAAAAACACAACACTTGTTTGCAGACTGATTAGTTAAGGAGTGCAGGGCAATACACACACAGTCTCACTTAGCAAAGAAAGATCATAAACTTGAACAAAGAAAAACTACTAATATGGTGGATTCAAAATGATCTTCATTATTGCAATAGCTAATAGGAATGAACAGGTACATTTTGAAGGTAGTAACGTACAGGAGTGATGCATATTGAAACTAGTGCTTCAGATGAAATCAGGCACTAATGTACAGTGCTGTGTTCTGTAGTGGTCTGGCAAAGTTCTGGCACTATCATAGCAGATTGTGGGGCATGCAGCCAGCAAGAGGTAGTGGTCCCAGATAATTGATGTTTCTTCTCCCCATATTTGCATGTTACATCTGATTAATGTATTTTTAGTGTTACTCATGTTAGTGTTACGTGTATCAGTGGCATATTCATCTTCTGCTGATAATGAGTCACAGACACTGTTAGTTACTTAGCATGAAGAGTGGCTAATGCTTTACCAGCAGCAAAAGCCAGTAGTTAGAACTACAGAAACTTAGTGAATGAGTAAAATCAGTGCTGATAAGTAGTTGGAGTAAAATAGCTTAACTCGTGATTATGAGTGTTAGTCCCGAATTATGGTTAAACTGTGTGCTATCAAGTCAGGCTTAGCAGGAGCTTCAAGTATGCATTTTATATCAACATATTTTGAAATGGTATTTTTAGCATTTAAATTGTTACAGGTAATTTCAGAGACAATGCAGAGGCTGTTAGTTACCATCTCACGTTGTTAATAGAGCTGTTTTCCACAGGGGTTTTTCAATGTGTCTTTTTATTTTGGTCAGATTGTTTCACTTTAGTTTTGGTGAAATCAAATGAGAACTACTCCAGATCTGGGCTTTGATATTTGATACTTTCTTTACCTGCTTGCCTAAGTATTTTGCAAGGAAGATGTTCCTTTACTTGATATCATACTGCCTTTTTTTACAGGCTTTCTTTGTAGTTAAGGAAACTAAGTAAAACCTGCGTAACATCTTCTCTACACTGAACAGATTAAATCAATGCTCAGAGAAGGGAACCCTGTTTTCTCTCTTGGCTCTGCCTGAAGTCAGCGCTGGATATTTAGCTTTGTTTTGGTCAGCAAAGAATTATCAGGAGGTATCAGCTAACTTAACAAACCCCAGAATTATACAAAGGATCAGAATTTAGGGTTTTAATGTGTAAAACAGAAATCCTTTCAGTTCATTTTTGTGATCATGTATGTTTAACTTAGATTAATACTTTTTTTTATCCTCTCCTAGTGAAGACATACTTAAGCCCTTTACCTTGTGCTTGCTAACATGTAGTAAGCATAAGAAGAAATTTGAGTGCATGAGACTGTGGTGTTGTGAACTAGTGAGACTCTGTAACAGTTCAGTGATCAGATGGATGTAAAACTTAAAGCTACAGGCTCCTGCGTCTATCAGGATTATATAATTCCAGTAAATCAAAATTACAGAGAGAAAATTAGGTTTTCTTGTGGAGATAGGAATTCAAAAGGGTGGTTTTCAGGCCTGTTTTTAAAGTTTGGGCTGGCTTTAGAAGCATCTTTGTAATTCAGGCAGTGGTCAAGTGCCCTTTCACAGATCTGACAATTGTGGTGAAAGAAACTGGCTGAGGGGGCAGCACTGTTTCTCTCAAGGTGGTTTCATGTTGTGTGTCCTACAGATTTGCTCATTTTGTTATCTTTAGGAGGGAGGTGGAAATTTGGGCTGTTACTACAGTTCTGTGCTGGAGTGCAGCCATGAATAAATTAGGGTGAATATTGCTGTCAGCAATAGGCTGCAGTTTTCATAATTTTAAACCATGCGGAGCTGATGTTCTTAGTGATTTACTGGCTTGGACCAATGCAGGCATCCCTGTCGGTGAAGGAAGTTTTGTAGGCTTTACAATGGCAAGACTCTCGTGCTTCCTCCCCTCTTTTTTTTTTTTTTTTGCCTTTTAGCAAAGGTGGAGGCTGTGGTAACAGTGAAATGGCAACACTGAAATTATTCACTCTGATGCAGTGGGACTCTCAGCATCCTGTAATGTTCTTTTCTGAGATGAAACGGGGCTATGTGCTGTGTCTTGTTACAGTTATACATATAATACAGTATATTTAGAACCATTTCTGGCTTCTGAGGCTGGTTTTGTGAGTTATTGTGTGGGTTTTTTTACAACAGGAAGTTTTAAGACACTGCGATCTTTCTGCCTGCTCTTTGTAAAATGGCAATTATTGCCTCATTGTCACGGGTATTGTGGAGATTAATTAGCCTTGTCTAGTCATTTTGAAGAATCCTAATGGTTACAAAGTCCGGAAGGGAAGATTAGGTCACCTAAATTGACATCCTCCCTGCTGTTGTTGGCCCCTGTGCTCTACCTGGTTATTATTTAACTGAGCAGCTTGTTTGATAGGAGCCAGCTTCTGTTTCCCATAGGGCATCCTGCCTGATTTTAGCCCCTGTGATGCTAGTTAATGTGCTGACTAACTGTTGAAATTTGAATTTCCTTTTTCCTTTCGTATTGCCCAAATTGCAGCATTCTGTGGTGGTCGATCACTGTTAAAAGCAAATACTGCTCTTACTGTGAACATACNCCAAATTGCAGCATTCTGTGGTGGTCGATCACTGTTAAATTAAAAGCAAATACTGCTCTTACTGTGAACATATTTGCACACAGGGATCTTATCTGCTCCTGAGCTCCTCCTCTCCAACTCTTCAATTTTCAAGTTTTTCAGTGTTGCCTTCAATCATACTGCTAATATTAGTGCATTTAACTTACTGCTACCAGTGGCACATCCTAAATTGAGGTAGATGCTTCCAAAACATTGTGCAGGAAGTGTAGTGTTTAGTTATTTGTCTTCAGAGTTGCCTTCCAGGATATGGTTGCTCACTGCTTAGCTACGACGTGGTGCATTACCTGCACTAAGATCTGCAACTTGGCAGTTATTGAAAGGAGCCCGTGCCTCTGAGCAGTTCTGACGTCACGCTGCCTTTGTCACTAGTCAGTAGTCTGCCATTTTTTCCCAGTAGTATCACCTGGTGCCATTAGTTTCATTCAGGGTTTTGTGTGTGAGATAATATTGAAGTGGTTCTCTTAAGTGCTAAGCACAAGATGGGTGTAGAATTCTAAGGTAGGGAGTTTATGATATTTTTGAAAGATTCCATCTCCTTAATACAAGACCGGTAGAACAAGAGCTAAAGGGGTTTCAGATAACAGGATTCCTTTCTTGAATGACTGCACTGGTCAAATTATTTGAAATTTTGGCCTTTTACAGGGATGTTTTGTAAGAGATAAAGAGGGCATCAATCTTCAGTAATGGGGAAATGAAATTTTTCTTGTTTAAGTCAGTTCTGTTTTCGAGCACCTGGAAATTGAGCAGAAGTGGGGAGACGGGTGTTTTTGGGCACACTTACAGAATCTTACCTTTTTTTCTTGAAACGATGTATTTAATTTTGAAATGTTAACAAATGCGGTGTATACTCAAACCATTATCTGGTTCACATTCTTTAATTTGTTCAGCTATTGTGGACCAAGTTCCTGCAAAATATTTACGAAATGCTGGAGACAGGAGAACAAATACATGTGCACTGACCACCCTGTGTCAGGGCATGTTTGTTATGAGATACTGAAACAGGCAAAAGGCTGCCTGATGCATCCTGTAAAAATTCAAGAGCAAAGCTGATGATAATTTATTCAGAAATTTAGCAGTTGCTACCTGCAGGAATTGTTTCATCTTGTGCAGTGTTCTCTTTTATTTTGTTTTGCACCAGTGATATTTTTTTGACTGTGTAGCTGACATATATTCTCTCCTCGTGGTGAGCTTTTGGAAGAGGGTTCAGCTATCTATACCTTGTCTGGTTAAAAGAAAGCTTGAAATTGTTTCTAAATGTCAGATTTGAATGTTCAACTAAATTTCTAATAATGCCGGAATCGATAATGTTGGAATTAGATACAAGATGGAGTTGACTCTCACTGAGTTATGATTGCAGTTAAGAGTAGAGATTTAGAGTTGTAAAAGCTTAATATTTTGTAACTGTGGTAAAAGTTACTAAATTGGCAGTTAATTTTTGTTGCTTCTTCATTGTGCCTTTAAAATATAGTGTGCTGTCTCCAAAGTTGAATATGCAAATGGATGTTTTCCAGCCTTTCTTTGTTCTGTAACAGCATTGCAAGGAAACAACATACAAAGTGTTTTTGAAATTGTACAGAAGAGTACATACAAGGCTGCTCTGGTGTTTGGGCAGTTCTGTTGTGGATTACCTTGATTGCTTTGCTCATGTTTTTGGTTTGTATGTAAAAACAAAACAGTATTTCAGCAAAAGAAACAACAAGGGGAAGTTTGAGAGCTCCTCCCATAGAAAGAAATACAGAAAGGAAAAACAAAAGTCAGTTTTATTATGTTGCTTTAAGAACAAATCAGTTGTACAAAATTTATGTTCTTTCAGACAAGGTCTGTGATGCGTTTTAAGTATTTGACGTGTATATTTTTCTTTAAAAACAGTTATAATGAGATTTAAATTCAGGATTTCAGTTTCTGGTTATTTGAAATTCTTAGGTATTAAATAGTGTAGGCAAGTTTAATTCCCTGTTTCCCCACTTCGAACTGGTCTCAGCAGATGGTACGCATTAAAGATCCAGCACAAGTGCTGGCAGGCAACTGAGCTTGGTTTTCTGCCACAAGTCACATGTCTTGGAGCAGGCGCCCAAGGCTTCATCACAAGGCAGGGGCTCCATGTCCCTGAATCCATCGGTTCCTCTGGAATTGGGTAACACACCCTAATGCCAGCAGTTGGTTGCGTTAACTGTTTTGGGGATGAAGTGTCCTCCTCTTTTCTCCTTCTTTCGGGTTTTATTTAAACCCAACAGCAATCTTTGAACTGCCATTACTGTTGCTATTTCTGCTAAGGCCTTTAATTGCATTCAAAATTTAAAATATACATACAGAAGTTAGTTCACAGGGCCTATTTTTACTTCCTTGGTGTCTTTTTACACTGGCAAACTCTAAAATGAGCTGAGTCACTTCACTGGCGTTTAAGAACTTAGCACCAGCAGGAGCTTACTGCTGTAGCTATTTAAGAGTTTTATTTTTCTGCAGGTAGTCCTGTTCCTAACGTGGGGAGGATGGGAGAAAGAATCAGAAGTGTGTCAGCACGTGGAGTTACGCTGATTGTAGTGCTGTAAACATTGTAGTAATGTAATTGTATTGATAAGTGTCCATAGCCTTCCTTGACATCTTAATACACTTGTGATATTTAAAAAGCATCTTACAGATCACAAACATCTCTGCAGAGGACAAATGTATGTTACAAAATTGTGTCGTAGTCTTTAAATAATAAACTCATATCTAATGAGTTTATTGTTTATAATAATCTAATAAACTCATTTTAACACTGACAGCATGAATATGGGTTTTGGTACAGATTATACAGAATCAGCACTTTTAAAATGTCATTGACTTCTCTATGTCAGTATAGGGAACAGAGAATGCTCTACTACCCTAATTTTAATGGATTAGAATGTAAAGAGTAAATATTGGTAAAGAATAGCGCTTATTTTAGACTTTTCAAAAACTCTTCTGCAAACTTGTCTTTTAGTAAGACATTTGAGATGTGGTAGGAAGAACTGGAAAACAGTAGGTAGCAGAAGCTGTTACCCTGAGAGCACTGGAATGCAGTTGGGTGGACATCCACAACCTAGAGACTTAAAGGAATTAATTAGCAAGAGCTGCAGTACTGGTCACAGAGTAACCTCATTAACCCACTGAAGTCAGTCTTTCACTAAGTAGTAACATGGACTAACCTCATTAATTCACTAAGTCAGTTCCTAATCACTCTTCTAAAATACTCTCTTGAAATGCTTTAGGAAGTGCCCAATATGTTGTCAAATAGTTTCTTTAAAAATCTGAAAAGATTTTCTTTTAATAATCATTCAGATAAGTGAGTAAGTAGGAATCAACTTTGGAGCCACCTATTAGCTTATGTTAGCTGTTATTTTCTAATTTGAAAGTATATGGTTATTGGGGTTTTTTTTAATTAAAACAAACTCTCCACTGTCTTTTTGCTTGTCCCACTGCCAATAGATGATTGTGAATTGAATTCTTTCCACCTCCCCACTGTTGAGGGTAAAGAACCTTTTTCTCTCCTGTCATTATTTTCTTAGTGTTTCTTGTAGTTCATACATAGTCTAGATGAAAGCAAGATGGCAAAACTCTTTTCGGTATTGGGATGTTTGGAGTTCAGAAATTACTTTGCTTTTCTTCACTTGGTGGGAGCTTGAGGCCTGCAGTGATGAAATGTTATTTGTGTTCTTGTCTCTCGGAAATCAAAGGCATAATCTGTCAGTCCGTGGACATGTGCTAAAAGCTGAACAGCAGTTGCTGTCCTGCCACATCAGTTCATTCAGTGCTGTAATTCATCCCTCAGCGTCCTGCTGTCCTTAGGAGTTTTGGCAGCCTTGTTTTTCACAGAATCACAGAAAATTATGGATTGGAATGGGCCTTGAAAGATAATCTAGTCCAATCCACCTACCAGAACAGAGCCACCTAGACCAAGTCACACAGGAACACATCCAGGTGGGTTTTAAACGTCTCCAGAGAAGGAGACTCCACAACCCTCCTGGGCAGACTGTTTCAGTGCTCTGTCACCTCACTGTGAAGAAGTTCCCTCCCATATTGATGTGGAACCTCCTATGTTCCACCTGACACCCATTGCCCCACACCCTATAACTAGATGACATTGAGAAGAGCCTGGCTCCATCCTCCTGACACATGCTTATAAACATTGATGAGGTCACCCCTCAGTCTCCTCTTCTCCAAGCTAAAGAGACCCAGCTCCCTCGGCCTCTCATAAGGGAGGTGTTCTCCATCATCTTCATAGCTCTGCGCTGGACTGTCTCCAGCATTTCTGTGTCCTTCTTGAACTGAGGAGCCCAGAACTGGACACAGTATTCCAGGTGTGGTCTCACCAGGGCAGAGTAGAGGGGGAGAAGAACCTCTCTTGATCTGCTAACCACCCCGCTTCTGATCCATCCCAGGATGCCGTTGGCCCCCTTGGCCACAAGGACGTCACTGCTGGCTCACAGTCATCTGGAATATTGTGTCCAGTTCTGGGCCTATTCTGGTAGGGGGATTGGACTAGATTATCTTTCAAGGCCCCTTCTGATCCATAATTTTCTTTGATTCCACACCCAAGTTGGGCAGCCTGTTTTAGGGCCTGGTGACCCTTTCCAGGAAAAAGTTTTTCCAAGTGTTCATCCTAAACTTTCCCTGGTGCAACCTGAGACCATTTCCTCTTGTTGCATCACTTGTTACTTGCATGAAGAGACCAAACCCCATCTCTCTATAGCCTCCTTTCAGGTATTTTTAGACAGGAGTAAGATCTCCCCTCAGACTCCTTTCCTTCAGACTAACCAGCCCCTGCTCCCTGAGCTTCTCCTCACAAGTCTTGTACTCGAGACGGTTCACCAGCAATGTTGCCCTTGTTTTGGATCTGCTCCAGCTCCTGACTGTCTTTACTGTATTGAGATGCATACAACTGAACCCATACTCGAGGTGTGGCCTTAATAGTGTGCCAGGAACAGGGAGACAGTCACTTCCCTGCTCCTGTTGGCCACACTGTTTCTGATCAAAGCCAGGATGCCCTTGCCCTTGGCCACTTGAGCACACTGCGGGCTCATATTTAGCTGATGATCAGTCAATATGCCCAGACCTCTTTCTGTTCAGCAGCTTTCCAGCTGCTGTCCCCCAAGTCTGTAGCATTTTACCGGGTGGTTGTCACTAAAATGCAGGACCTGGCACTTGGTTTTTTGTTAAAGCTCATGCAGTTGGCCTCATAGATCCAGCCTGTCGAGATCCCTCTGTAGAGCCTCTCTGCCCTGAAGCATATCAAAAAGCATATCAGCACACCCACCCAAGTTGATGTCATCAGCAAACTTACTGACAATGCACTCAATGCCCTCATCCAAATCATAAACAAAGATATAAACAGGAGTGGCCCAGTCCTGAGCCCCGGGGAACACCACTCGTGATGGGTTGCTGGCTGGATTTCACTCTGTTCGCCATCCCTGTTTGAGTTTGGCCAATGTGTGCCCTGTGTGCACCTGTTAGGAGCTCCTGTGGGAGAACAGTTCTCTGAGTACTGCAACATAAAGTAAATATATGCATTTTTTACTGCAGAATATTGAGATTTGTTTGCTGTTTTGTTTTGTGGATGTTTTGTAAGTAGGATGTTTTTATCAGTAGTGCATGTGGTTTATCTAGTTCTGTAGTGAATTTGCTCTCCCTTTATTCAGCTGCTGCTCCTGATTCTACTAAATCTTGTAATGCCTAGACTGAATATTTGGCCAACTATTACTGGACTTTAGTGGGGAGATCTAAGCTGGCATAAAATAATCTAAACCAGGACGAGAACCCAAGTCAAAGTTGTTTTGAAACCAACATTAGGAGTAAGTGTTCTGTGTGTAGGTTGTGTCTCTCTCTTTTTCTGAGTGTTGTCACTCCAAGTAGAGTGAAACAGACCATTGTTCTTAGCTGGTCTTTTTTCATGAGTGGTCAGGGCAACAACTGTCATGAATGATTAGGTAGCAATTGTGGGCTTAATGACAGCAGCACTATTCATCCCTTTCATAGCTTTTGGAGATGATGGAATAAGAAATCATCTTACTAGAACTTCTCTATTAAAATAGAAACAGGTGGTGATGGGTTAACTATAGCAAACTGGTAGTAACATGCTTTAAGAAGCTGTGAGGAAGTGGAATAAGAAAAGTCAACATAATGGTGCAATATGCTAAAGAGTAAATAGCAGTTCTCATAACTGCTGAGATGTCAAGATAAGATGTAATCACGTGGGATGATTAGTTTGTGTTCTCCTGTCTATACCTGTCCTGTTGTATACTTATGCTTCGGGTTTTCTAGGAGGGAGTCTGTTGTTTTACTGTGGTACTGCAGGGGGATACCGAGCTGTGATAAGAGCCCTTGGATGCTCCAGTATGACAAACACTCATGACTTGTATGTCTTAGGCAATACATGAGGAGGAGGTGCTAAATATTATTAGGGACTTTTCTGGATGGGAAAAGATAATGCGGTGAGAGATTCAGAACGATTAATGAATGGTGGAAGCATTTAGGTTGGAAAGGACGTTCAAGATTATTGAGTTTGGAGTCCATTAACCCAACTCTACCAAACCCACTGGTAAACCATGTCCATAAGCTCCAGATCTGCAAGACTTTGAAACACATGCAGGAGGAGGCTCAGTCTTGATTTGCAGTGATCTGATTCAAGCTGGAAGAAGGCAGTATTCTAAACTTGCAGGGCATGCAGCCATGCATCTGTGCATAGCTCAGTGCTTGCTTCCCTTGTATTGGTGAAGACCATTCAGTTAACTTAATCTGTCTTGTCTCAAACTCTTGATACCTACCAAATGAAAGACTCTCTGAAGACGCTTGGGCATGGCTTATTTTTATAGAACTCTAAAAAATCTGTAGTCAACTAGAAAAGCAGGTGCATATGAGTAGTGAAGAACCTCTTATACTTGGCTGGTATAGTAAATACATCTTTTCTTCCTAATATAGTTACAGATTAAAAATGTTACAAAACTGTGCTGCTTAAAACAAAGTGAAATGATGTTACAGAGCAGTGGACAAGCTAGCATGGAGGTCCTGTCTGGGCATGTTGCTGTATCATGGACTGTATTGGCCAAGTGTCTTTTCTATCTGAGAAGTCAACTTACGACGGAGCTTTGAAAACAAACTCAGTGTCAGTGCTGCTGTGTACTTTGAGGACTGAAAGAAGGAGATGGATCTCTTGGCAGTTTTGACCTCTCTGAAAAAGTAGTAGCTGGATATAATAGATTAAGGTAGTGTTTGTGAAATGCTAGAGGCAATATGCCTCACAGAATGTTAGTTTGCAGTCCCCGAGTGGCTTGTGCGTAAGATTTTATGCCACAAAGCTGGTGTATTTTGTTGTTGTACTTTTAAGCCTGTGATTTTTGTCTGTGTTGCTTCTTCACTTGCTGCAGGGGGAAAAAAAAGGCTTGGCACTTAAAAAAGCAATACTGGAGCTTTAACTTTCATTTTTTTTCTTCAGAATCCATTATTGTGCTTAATAAATCTCTATAAAATGTTTCTCCTGCTTCTTCTGCATGGCGTAGTCCAGCTCAGTATCCTGGATACTAGCAGTATCCAACAAAACTAAAACAAACACACCTCCAAAACAAAAAACCCTAAAGTGAACTGATAAAAGAAACAAGCATCAAGCACATAGAGCTCAAAGGCCTGAAGTAGCTTGAAAGACTTTTTCTGTGAAAGTTTTTCTTAAAATTAGATCAGTTGCTATTTTCAGAAAGAACAAATACTCTGCTTTTTCAGAACAGGTGAAGTACTCACCATTGCTGTGTTTGTAGTTCAGTGTGCATCAAGTCTGCAGAATTAGTTCAACTCTGGGTACCAGTTTTTATTTTGAGAACCAAGTAATTCCCTCATGTTGCATGTCTGACAAACCTACTGTTTCTTCCTTAAACCTTATGATACAACTTGGTTTCCTTATAGGAGGACTGGATTCATTCCTCTAAGTCAGAAAACAAACGTCCTGACACCAAATGGAGGTTGTTATTTGCCTCCTAATTGAAAAAGTATGGGCTGTGACTAATGTAGCTAGAGGTTCTGGCAAAACAGTCATTTAAAAAAACTGAAACCCTTTTTTGCTAGTGAGCTGTGTTCTTACAAGAGTATTGGTCATACAGTGCACTGGTAATGGTGTGTTGGCATGGAATTGAATCTAAATGATAGGCTTTTAGAAGCTGCTTTTGTGCCGTATCTTCTGGGTCCCTGGCCCTCATGGACAGATGTCTTGAGGACAGGAATGGTGTTCACCCAGATTTTAAAATTTCCATTTTCAGAATCAACAGCCAAGTTCATTTGTGCTATGCCTTTTTATAAACTGTTAGGTCATAGAAAAATATGTAAATATTAGATTTGCTGCTTCTTGCTTTGAACTCCCTGCAGAAATCTGGAGGAATTTTTCCTGCTGTTGTCTTTGGAAATGTAAGAAAGCACTTAATTCTATTTGCTGGTATTGAAACAGGCTCAGTGGAGCTCTTTACCTTCCACTTGATACCATGTGTGTGGTTTTAGTTGTAGTCTGTTTGTTTGGTTTGGATTTCTTTAAGATTTGTGTTGATTAGTAAATTTTTTTTCTTGCAATATGATCTTTGAGGACCAGTTATTAGCGAAGTTTCAGTGGTCTTTTGGCACATAAAATGCAGCGTAAAAGATCCAATACCAAACCATCTGAGCAGGTAGCATGGTCTGCTTTGCATTTTATGTACTGAAATGCTTCTTGTGTCATAGCTCTTACAAATTTATGGTACTAAGGGTCACTGGGTGATGCATTTCTGTGTCAGGCAGTATTGTTTGCTTACTTCGTAAAGCATGGCCAGATCTTCAAGGGAACTGGAAGTGTTTTGCTGGCCTGGAATTTATTGCCTTTATATGAGTCACTGTGTGTTCCACGTGGATATGAGTGACGTCTGGGTTAGTCTCTAGCCTGATTCATAATGGAGTACCTCACCTGTCCTCCAGACCTGATTTTTTCTTTATCCTTCAGATTTAGAAAAGTTTTAGACTTTCTTTTGCTAACCAAACTCCTAGATTAATAAAAAGTTGACACTTGGCTTCCTGTGATTTAGTCTGATCTCCTACATCTAGCTATGAAGTTATCAGTAATTTCCACTACTGTCACAGCATGTATTCTCTTCACTTAATTCCTTACCACTACCTGGGAAGTCTTCTACCACTGCAGTGAGCAATCATTAT
This sequence comes from Rhinopomastus cyanomelas, assembly GCA_013400115.1. Taxonomy (NCBI): domain Eukaryota; kingdom Metazoa; phylum Chordata; class Aves; order Bucerotiformes; family Rhinopomastidae; genus Rhinopomastus; species Rhinopomastus cyanomelas. The sequence goes on along the minus strand of VXBP01008282.1, from coordinate 1,521,732 downwards.
GTTATTGGAAGATAAATTCTCATAAAGCATGGTTTTGTGGCTTAGAAATTCCAATTAAAATCAGTTTTAACCAGCTGCACTAATGGTGAAAAGCATTGTTATGGCCATCCTCGTTGACTTGTATTAAGTCAGGGGGATAGAAGGACTGTTGTAGTCTCCTTAATGTTGTGGGGTTCTTCTTGACCATTTTTGCATATGGAAATGAGACAAACAATAAGGAGAAGAGCCAGAGTGTACTACAGCATGGGTATGAGGAGAAAAAGCAATAGAAACAAGCTTAATTAATTACATACGTGCTCAGCATGGTTAGGGAAAAAGAATAAGGTGGTAGAGGAGAGGCTGCAATACGATAAAAAGGCAAGTGAGAGTATTGATAACAGAGGTAAGAAGGATGACTTTGAGAATTAAATTGTGTAGCAAAACCCAAGTCTCTAATCTTTGTATTGAACTTATTTCATGGTTGAGTGTCTGTTTAACATGAGCTTCAAAACTGTATTAAGAGAAGATGTATTTCTTTGATGATGCTGCGTTAAGTCCTAAAATAATTCTCTAAAAAGATAATTTTTTTCCCCCTGTATAATTGTAAAATTTCAAGAATGTTTTTGTCTCCCGACTTCCTCTTCTAATCCAGAACATGGATTTGAGTTTTGTTGTCTGTATCCCAGCGTTCTCGATAGATACTCAAATCAACTATCAACCAATTGAGCAAGTCATGTCAGCATGAGAAGCAGTAAACTATTAATGTGGGAGTGTGTGAAATTATTTAATGTAGAGGAACTTGCACGCTTAATAATGCATGTGTTGTGGTTTGTTTTCCCCTGCAGATGCCCTCCTCGGACTTTTTTACCAGCACTGTGCAAAATTTTTCTTGATGAAAGTGCTCCGGACAACGTATTAGAAGTAACAGCTCGTGCCATAACCTATTACCTGGATGTATCTGCTGAGTGCACTCGTAGGATTGTGGGAGTGGATGGAGCTATCAAGGCACTTTGTAATCGTTTAGTAGTCGTTGAACTTAACAACAGAACGAGCAGAGATTTGGCTGAGCAGTGTGTGAAGGTATGTATGCTGGAAACCTTCTGGTTTTAAGGAGCTGGAAAATTTGTCTTTTCTGAAGAGCTTTCTCATATTCTGTTCCTATTTATTTTACTAAAATGTGAGGCAAAACCACAGAGTATGATAAAAATGGACATGTCAGCGATGCTGCTTATCTCTGCCATCAGTCTGGTGCCTCTGCAAAGCTGAGATTCCATTAAAAACAAAGCTATATAAAAAGAAACAAAAAATGCTAGAAAAGATTTTTCCTGTTTATCTTACATGACTAAAACACAAAAAGCTTATTTTATGCTAAAAAGGGAATGAAGAATTGCTCCAGACATACATACGTTACCTGCTATAAAAACACTTGTCTGCTTGCTCTTCAGTAGCGATGGACAGAGCGCCTCTGAACTGTTGCAAAGCTTTCAGAAACATGTAAAAGGCCCTTAAAATCTCTTGTTTAAAGCGTAACTCATGGCCATGCAGTCTGAGTCCCTAATTACCAGGGATTCAGGCTTCATGCATGTATTTCCTATTTACTCACTGTAGGCTACACAGATGTGCATTCCTGCAATAACAGTATGTTTGGAAGTTTCAGAGCTCTGAGTTGTGTGTTATCCAAAGACTTAAATCTCCAAGAAAAGCTACTGTGGTCTGTCTGTCCTCATGAAAACCAGTTATGATTGATTGTGCTGTTGCAATATTCTTGTTCTCTCCTGTATTTTTGAAGAAATCTGTATCCAGTAGACTGCTGAAAACGTTGGTCTCTTCTGGATGTTGAGGAAGAGATGTTGGCTTTTGGGGGTTGTTTTTGTTCTGTTGTTTTCTTAACCAGCTGTTCTGACTTTTGCATATACTTCATTCTAATGACATTTTGTTTTGTCTTAGGTGTTAGAATTAATCTGTACCCGTGAGTCAGGAGCTGTATTTGAAGCTGGAGGGTTGAATTGTGTTCTGACATTCATTCGTGACAGTGGGCACCTTGTTCACAAAGATACGTTGCATTCAGCCATGGCTGTAGTATCCAGACTCTGTGGCAAAATGGAGCCTCAGGATTCTTCGTTAGAGATCTGTGTGGAATCACTGTCTAGTTTATTGAAACATGAAGACCATCAGGTAATGTAATAATTGGCTTAATATGTTCTGGATTTATCTTCCATAATGCTTAATAAAATAATGCTGGGTATTTTTCGTGATTTGTAATCATTTAGGTTGGGAAAGACCTTTAAGATTATTGAGTCTAACAATTAACCCAGCTTTGCCAAGTCCCCTCATAACCATTTAACTGAGCTCCACATCTACAGCTTTTTAAATACCTCCAGGGAGTGTGACATAGCCCCTTCCCTGGGCAGCCTGTTGCAATGACTGACACCCTTTTGGTGGAGAAAATTTTCCCAATGTCCAGCCTAAACCTTGTTCAACTTGAGACCATTTCATCTCATCCTATTGCTTGTTACTTGAGTGAGACTACCAGCAGCCAACCTTCTACCAGCCTCCACAGCTGTTTACACAGTAGTTGTTGGGTTTGGATGTTACAGTTTCCTTCATAGTTGTGATGACAAGAGGGTGCAGGCACTACTGTGTGAATGTGATCTTATTTAACTTCTAAAAACTATTGAAAAATAGCCTGTAACTTTTTTTCAGAGCATCTTGAAATCTCTTTTCAAGTAATTATTGTTCTGTGACTGCACCTCAGTCACTAATAAATTGAGCATAAATAAGAGACAAAAATCAATCCTGTTTGCTTTCTTTTTGACAAACTAAGAGAAGCAATAAAAACTTCCTTGGTCTATGCTAAAATGTGATGTGGGAAGGCAGCTTCATTCCAGTTTTATTAACTTGAGGTGAATTAGTTCTTGTGAAATCTGAAAATGAATCCTAGAGGATTTACCTCCCTACATTCTTTTTGTGTGTGTCATGCTAATGCTTGCAATAGCTCCTTTTTTTAGCTCTTCAGCCAAAGTCTTGCTGGACTCTGGCCAGGCTTTTTGTCCAAACTATTCTCAGTCCTTATTTTGCCCCCACCTCTGTCCTCATTTCTTTCTCTACACACTCCACCTCCCCAGCCTGGTTTAGTAAGCACATTGTATTTGGGAAAGTAAATCTTTTTGCCTGTGAGCTGAATTTTTAGATCCATTTTTAGGTCTTTTTGAAAAGACCCATTTAGCAAGGGCCTGTCACAGGAGCCATTGCAGGACAAGCTAGTGTGTTTCTGAGACATTATGTAACTTTACTAATGCACTGATCACCTCACACAAGGTAATCCTGAAATTGAGACCATAGGTCTGTAGTCTTTCAACTGTTTCCCAATTCATAATGTGTCAGAAAAAACCAGTTGCTGGAGAGGTTGCAGAACTGAATGAGAGTTCAGAAGAACTTAATCTTTTTGCTGCAGTTAAGCTTTAAGATAAGTGTGCTTAAGATTAGAGTAACCCAGATGATAACTAAATCCGGACTGGTATCCTTGAGAAATGCCTCTTGTCCGAACCAGACTTCAGGATTTACAAATAATGTTGATGCGTGTTGTGGATTTGCTCAGTAACTTCCTTTGTACAGTTTTCTTGTTCCCCTCACCCTCAGCTTTTACACTGTTGGATTTGGTCACTTTTAGGCTACCAGTTAGTACCAGTATCATTTGAGAGTAGAGTTCACACCAGATGAATATGCCCCAAGAACAGCTTATCTCTAAGTCTGATTTTTAACCTTTCTGCTAAATGTGCTGTTTGTGAAGAAACATAAATACATCCCACATTCTCTTCAGCTTTGTAAACTGATTCCACTAATGCAGAGTGGTAAATAAGGTGAACCTTTCTTGTGCATTTCTGACAGAGCTGTTCTGGTTAAAATCCATGCAGTATCTGCAGGTTGCGTAGAGATTAGCAGAACTGTTTATCTGTCGTGCAGCCAGAGAACTGGAGCGACATGCCAGAGGACAGTAGTGACTGCTGCAAGCTAAACGAAAAATCCCTTGTGAAAATGGACTGATAAATCAGAATTGTTGGCGTGCTGGGGCCATGCCTGCAGTTCATTATGCTTTGAATTTGTTCAAATCTTTGCAAACTTACCAGAGGTTTAAGGTTTTAACTTTATGAATCCTGGCTCAGTTCAAGCATGATACAGAACTGCTTGAGAGAGTCTGACACAGAGCCACAAAGATGATTAAGGGAGTGGAACGTCTTCTTTATGAGGAAAAGCTGAGGGAGCTGGGTCTCTTTAGCTTAGAAAAAAAGGAGACTGAGAGGTGACCTCGTTAATGTATATAAATATGGAAAGGGTGGGTGTCAGGAGGACAGAGTCAGGCTCTGCTAAGTGGCATCTGGTGGTAGGACATGAGGCAGTGTGTGTCAGCTGGAACATAGGAGGTTCCACATCAATATGAGCAAGAGCTTCTTCACAGTGGTAGTGAAAGTGAAATGGGAACGGGCTGCTCAGGGATGTTGTGGGGTCTCCTTCTCTGGAGACATTTAAAAGCCGCCTGGACACGTTGCTGTGCAACTTGATCTAGGTGATCCTGCTGTGGCGGGAGGACTGGACTAGAAGATCTTTTGTGGTCCCTTCCAATCCTTAATGTTCTGTAATTCTGTGATATTCTCGTACTGTTCTGGGTGTTCAGGAATAACTGTCAGTAAATCCTTGAGGTGTCATAGCTGACACTCATTTTGAAAATAGGCCACACCAGAAGTTGATGAGGTTTTTAAGGAGTGAGGGCTAGTAATTCAGAGGTAGGCAAGGACCTAGGTATTGTTGGGGTTTTGTTTTGTGGGGTTCTGGTTTTGTTTGGTTTTTATTATTACATTTTTTTAGCACCAGTCTTGTTTGTTACTGCCCATTGATGAAAGCAGATGTGCCTGAAGCATCTCATCTTGCTATGCCTGTGCAAACCTTTTGATTGGAAAGATGAAGACAGTTTTAATCTGTAGATGAGAGAGATGTTAAATGTGAAACCTCCCTTTCTTTTCAACACCAACGTGAAAAAAAGTTGGATTCTTTCCTGGGCTGTTGGCCAGCAGTATTTTTTGCTAGATGCTTAAGAGGATCATGAGTAAGCCTTGTTTCCACTGTGTCAGTGTGCGTGTGTTGATTTGGTTTTGGGTTTTTTTTAGTGACAAACCTTAATCTGGGGGTTGGTATTTTATTGTCACCAAAATACTGTATTACTGTGTCACAAAAAATGTAATACTGAGTCATGAAAACATTGCCTTTTATTGTCACAAAGGTATATCCCTGGGTCATTTCTGAGCTGGTCCCTCAGCTAAAGCCTTTGTTGGTAGTATTTCTTTTAATGGGAAAAAACTACTGAATATGGTGGTGGTTATTAGCATATCAATTATAAATGTCAAGTGATAATACTCAACATTCTAATGTTTTATAAATAGACAAGATTAAAAATGCAGAGTATTTTTTGGTCTGGAACAGATTAGAAATTCAGTGTGAAAGTTAGGAAGTAAAAACTCATGGTACATTTGTTTGGTGCTTTGGTTTTACATGGTGGATTTTTTTTTTTAAGTTGTCTTATTAGAAAGCTGCTTTAAGAGTTTCTAACATCAGAGCAACCAAAGGTTGAGCACTAAATGTTTCAATACCAAGCTGTGGGTCAGTTTTATTTCTTTTCAAACAGTGATGTCAGAACAGATAGTTGCTAGTAGGGGTTCTAAATAGTTGTGGTTCCTGTAGGGCCTTTGTGTAGAATTAAAAAACTTAAGAATGTGCTTCTGACACGTTTACTTGGCAGTTTGATTATTAAACTTGTTTATCTGGGTTGCTTAGGGGTTTCACTGTTACAGTTAGGGAAATGGTCACACTGCTGAACTTTGGATAAAAAAAACCCCTTTTTCTGGAGTCCTATAATTCTATATATATTATATAGCATTATATATCTACATATATAGATAGATATTCTAGATATATTTCTATAGTAATCAACACAGGAAAAAACCCAATAGCAGTACAGTTGCTCCTTCAAGGAGCAGTTCGGACCACTCAGTGCCTCAAAAAACCTGTCTTTCCCATCATTTGCTTTGAAGGAACCTGGGGAAATCAGCTTTTGTGTGACCTGTATTCTTGTGAATGTTCCCTTTGCATCTTCTCATCTCAGATTTCTCATTTCTTTTCTTAGGTTTCGGATGGAGCTCTGAGATGCTTTGCTTCGTTAGCTGACAGATTCACACGGCGTGGGGTTGACCCAGCCCCATTAGCAAAGCATGGATTAACTGAGGAGTTGTTATCTCGCATGGCAGCTGCTGGTGGGACAGTATCAGGACCATCATCAGCTTGCAAACCTGGACGGAGTAGCACTGGGGCACCATCTACAGCTGCAGACTCTAAATTAAGTAATCAGGTGTCAACCATTGTAAGCCTCTTGTCAACCCTGTGTAGAGGCTCTCCAGTAGTAACTCATGTAAGAAATCCTTTTTTGCTACAGCTTTTTGTTCTTATGAGGATTTTCCCTTCATGTACTTTCATATGTGCAAAATTTGCTGCCATTTTATGTAGAGATACACAGATTTGTGGTTTTACTGTTACGTACATACATACACACACACACATACGTAGGCTATTTATAAAGAGGGGATAAAAGGAAACATTTCATATGGAAATGAAACCCAGTTCTGCTAGTATTTTCTAAAGCCCTGTATATTTTTTATTGTTCAGACTTTTAATTATTTCCAGGATCTCCTAAGATCTGAACTTCCAGATTCTATAGAAAGTGCGTTGCAGGGTGATGAGAGATGTGTACTGGATACCATGCGGTTAGTAGATCTTCTTTTGGTGCTACTGTTCGAAGGGAGAAAAGCCCTGCCAAAATCCAGTGCTGGATCTACCGGCAGAATCCCAGGATTGCGAAGACTGGATAGTTCTGGGGAACGTTCTCATCGGCAGCTGATAGATTGCATCCGCAGTAAGGATACTGATGCACTAATAGATGCTATTGACACAGGAGGTAAGCAAAAATACTCTGGAAAAGAAAATAAAGGATCTCTTTATATTCATAGTTTGTGATGTGTTAACAAATGTTTAGGTAGCACCTTAAAAATTTGTATAAGCAAGTTCACTTCTTTTGTGAAATACACAGCAGGTCTGAGCGGCAGTAATTCCTACGCTGCTTGTTGTTGTAATGGCCGTTAAGGGTGTAAAGCTTCCCTGGAAATTCTGAGGATGCTTAATTTTTTGTATTATGTTTATTTGAGACCTGCTGTTTATTTCAAGAACTCTAAAGTTTGTAATTCTTGGAGCTTTAACTATTTTAATTGTGTCTTTCAGCTTTTGAAGTAAATTTTATGGATGATGTAGGACAAACTCTTTTGAACTGGGCCTCAGCTTTTGGAACTCAGGAAATGGTAAGTTAGTTTTGTAGAATCTTAAAAACTTAGTTTATTTATGTATAGAAAGATGAAAAATGATGATTTCCTTTTTTCTGTGTAACAGGTAGAATTTCTCTGTGAAAGGGGTGCTGATGTTAACAGAGGTCAGCGGTCATCCTCACTGCATTATGCAGCGTGTTTTGGGAGACCTCAAGTAGCAAAGGTATGATTTAAATGACACTTTGAAAACTTTCATACTGACTTATTGCCTTGTTTGGTACAAAATCCTTCACACAATGTGTGTAGCATGTGCAGTGTCAAATATTTACATGTTCTTTACAGTGTTTATGAAAACAAATTGTGGTAGGGCAGTAATATAAACAAAAGTAGTTTTGTTATTTGTAGAGCTGCTATAAAAAACACATAGTCAAACTTGGCTTAGAGGCATGAGAGAAGTGTAGGAAGGATGTATGGAGAACACGTTTACTGCTTAGGAAGAAGCAATCTTATTTTTTTCCAATGTGTAATAAATATTTGTTCTCAGACTCTCTTACGACATGGGGCAAACCCCGACTTGAGAGATGAAGATGGGAAGACTCCTCTAGACAAAGCTCGTGAAAGGGGGCACAGTGAAGTAGTAGCTATTCTTCAGTCCCCAGGTAAGTGCCGTGTTTACTTCCATGCTCTAGCTGGGAGGAATGCTTATATATGTTAAGTAATTAAATTATTGGAGTTCTACTCCATTCAGATGCAGCTAAAAAAGAAAATGTCACCAGCTTTCCTTAACCTGCACAGTACATGTGAAACATTCATACTCTAGATGTTCCTAAGGGATGGAGATTGGATCACTGGGGATACTGCCGGCGAGACACAAGCAGTGCCAGTGATCCTGCCCTTCAGCAGTGGAATGATGCTAGGCTGTGATTTTGCTGTGGGTTCAGAAGATGTCAGCCTTGGTGGCTTCTCTGGCATTCTTTCTTTCTAGGTGGAACTGTGCTTTACCTGTGCTTAAGGCTTTGGTAGCACTTGAGCCACTGGTGCTTGCGTGTTCTTACTTAGTTCACTTTAAGGACTTTGAGCGTTTACTATGAGCCATCTTTGATGGTACTTGATATCAAAGAGTTTCCTTCAAGAAGTCCTGCTCATGTAAATGTCTGTTTTCAGGAATGTATATTGTTGTTCGGGTGCTTAAATAAACGTTTACTTTTTCTTATTTGGTTGATTGTTTTTTGCCATTGAACAGTCTTGGAAAAATATTTTTCAGGGGACTGGATGTGCCCTGTTAACAAAGGAGATGAGAAGAAGAAGAAAGATGCAAACAAGGATGAGGAGGAATGTAATGAACCCAAAGGAGATCCTGAAATGGCACCCATATACTTGAAAAGATTGTTGCCTGTGTTTGCACAAACATTTCAACAAACAATGTTGCCTTCAATAAGGTAATACTGTCACGACAGACATCTGTTAAAGAAGCCAGGGTGGATTTTCTTCGTTAAACGTTATAACGTTAAAAAGTTTACGTACTGCAAGTGATACTGAACTATAATTGTGTCTGAATAGAATTGATAGTTTGAAAACTGTTTCAGTTCTGATTTTAATGGGCAGTCTTTTCTTTCTGTAGTAGTGCTGTTGTGGAGAAAATGTGGTTATTTAGACTAAAGTGGGAGAATAAAGCATCCTCCTGTCTGTAGCAGCACAGTGAAAGAGTGTTGTGTTCATATAGTACCTTCTATATGCACTGTCTGTGCTGGTCTACAGCCACTACAATGAAAATACTCGTTTAGGGGAGGAAAACAGATGAAGTGCTATCGATACACATTCACTGCGAAATTGGACCAACTGAAGAAGCTTTTTTTTAGAAGGTTTTAGAAGACTTCTTAATAGCTGAAGTCTCTGTCAACTGAAGAATATGCCACTTGCTGAGAGAATTAAAATAATGTAATGTAATGCTGTGGATGGCATGGTGATTGTGATAAATTGCATCTACCATGACCTCTCAATCTTTACACTAAGAGGTGACATTTATTTCATCTTGTGTTCCCAGCGTTTATAGATTCCTGGAGGGGTGAAAATGCAAGAGAAAAGGAGACTCTATTAGAGAGAGACTCTAAATGAACTGATGATAGGAAGCTTAAATTACGTCGTTTAAAATGAAGAAAACAAGAAAATGTTACCAGTGCATGTGTGATTAACTGTTCTTGCAGACTGTAGAAAGTAGTATTCTTACACTTTTCATTTTAAATAAGGTAGATCATGTTTTAAAATCAGTCAGAATAAATCAGCTTTAACCATGCAGACATGATTTGCTCCCAAATTACTTTAGTTTTTACTGTCAGATCATGCAGCTTTACATATTAATTTTAGATTTAAAACTGTAGGGATCTTGCCAAAACACAGGATGTACGGAAGAGAAGTAAAAGGCTGGATGCCTGGGGGAAAGATCAAGCATGCTGAAGTGCATTGCCATTGCTAAGAGTGGATAAAGACAATGTAGAATAGCTTTACCTAGGGTCAAGGAGAGAAAAACATGTTTGGCTCATGATGCTGCACAGACATCAGTAGGTGAATTATTCTTAGATCTAATTTAGGACTTAATAGCAATAACCAATTTCAGTTCCAATAATGAGAACTGAAACTAACGTTTAAAAGTTCCTCATTTTGAAAGCATGCAGTAATGTAGTGGAGCAGCAGTTTTATCTGGAACCTTCCTATTGTTTTATCTTTAAAATCTTTTTATTTTTCTCCTTTAATCTCTTTTTAAAGGAAAGCAAGTCTTGCCCTCATTAGGAAAATGATACATTTTTGCTCTGAGGCACTGCTGAAAGAGGTTTGTGATTCTGATGCTGGTCACAATCTGCCCACAATACTGGTTGAGATAACAGCTACCGTTCTTGATCAAGAGGTAAGAAGAAAAAAGAAAATGTTTTCTTTCTCTGAAACCAGTAAAAAAGGGAGGTTATGCTGATTGATTCCATATACCTGTTAATAACTAACTAAAGCTTTAAAACATCTGTCTGTGACCAGTTGTTTTCAGTACGGAAAGGTGTTTTTATTTTAAGGGATCTCGTTTATTTTTTGTTTCCATCCCACTGTGTTACAGGATGATGATGATGGCCATTTGCTAGCCTTGCAAATCATAAGGGATTTGGTGGATAAAGGTGGTGACCTTTTTCTAGACCAACTGGCTAGACTTGGTGTAATTAGCAAAGTGTCAACTCTGGCAGGGCCGTCATCTGATGATGAAAACGAAGAGGAGTCTAAGCCTGAGAAGGTAAGTACAGAACTGGTAGCTTTTGTTCCTGTAAAACCTACACTTCTAGTACAGTCTTCACTTGTTCAGATGTCTAGGGCACAGTAGTTAGATACAGTTAGTTGATACATTAATGTCCATTATACACCTCTAGGTTTTCTTGTTGAGTTTTCCTATTCATACTTACTCATGGTGAAGATGGACATTCTTGCCAGTGTTCTGGAAATGACTGCTAAACAAAATGAATCCTTCTTGCCTAACTGAGTCTGTTTTCAATGTACATGCATCAAAGAATTGCAGATGTTTAAAGCATTGTTCTTGGATGTGTTGGTAATAGAAACAATCTGCATATTGAAAAACTTCAGTGCATGTTGTAGTTACTTGCCAGTTTCCAACAGATGAGCCGCTCAAATGAGTTGATGGATAACAGACTGTTTCTGTTATCCATTCAGTTCCAATTAATAATTCAGCTTTTTTACTGTGGGTTTTGCGTTGTTTGTGAGTTTTGGGGTTTGGTTCTTTTTGTGTTTGAATTGTTTTGGTTTTCTTTGGTCTTTAGGTATGTGGAAGCTGCCTGGATGTGGGTCTGGGCAATCAGCTCTAGGTGGTCCTGCCTCATCAGAGGTTTGGACTAGGTGGTCTGAAGAGGTCTCTTCCAACCTCAACCATTTTGTTGGTCTTTACACAATACAAGTTTAGAACAGTTGTGGATGCCACAGGCCTTAGGCTGCTGCTGCTGTGAAGTAGATAAATCTGGAACTGAAAGGAAACTTCTAAGTAGTATTGCATTCTTCTCTAAAGAATACTTCTACAGATATATTTTTCAGATATAGTAAGCATAGTGCCTGTAGTTTTGGTTTGAACTAGTCTTTTTTTCCTCAAGTCTTTTTAAAATGTCTTATTTTTTTTACTGCCTTTGGTCTGTTTTAACAATGGGTTGGGCATTTTTTTCTGTAGGGGGTTGAGGTTTGTTTTCTGTCTGTGTTGGGTTTTTGTTGTTTTTGTTTATTTGTTTGGGGCTTTTTGTTGAATACCATTCTATTACAGGAGGATGAACCACAGGAAGATGCTAAAGAACTGCAGCAGGGTAAACCATATCACTGGAGAGACTGGTCAATTATTAGGGGAAGGGACTGCCTGTACATCTGGAGTGATGCTGCAGCCCTGGAGTTGTCTAATGGTAGTAACGGATGGTTCCGATTTATCTTGGATGGAAAACTGGCCACCATGTATTCCAGTGGCAGCCCTGAAGGAGGATCCGATAGTTCAGGTAGTTTCTTTACAATTTGCATTCAAGCTAAGTTTTGAGACTGTTACCTCTGTTTATATAATTTGATTGGAGCTGTTTTGTTTTGCAGGAATTGGCTTACTAAATAGTAAAGGATGTAAACAGGTGGAAGGTGGTCAGTTAACTGTGATGCTTTTTATCAGATAGCATGTGACCATAACTTGACTTCCTTGGTGAATTGTGTTGAGTAAACATCTTGCCAGTGAAAGTGTATTAACTTTGTTTTGTTTTGATTCTTCTCCATGCATAATTAATTTTTTCACCTCAGTCATTAAAAGCACTTTGTAGTGGCCGTCCCAGGAAAAGCAGGTTGAAATGGTGATTTGGTGTTTGCTTCTAGCTAGCAGAATGAAATTGCATGTGTTTGAAGACAAAGTAATGAAAAGTTTCTCATAGAGATTGGGAAACAAATTACAGTGTCTTAATGGTTTGTCGGAGAGAGGATAAGGGAACAGACCTTATGCCCTGGCAATGCAGCGTGGTTTTAACTTTCTGTACAGAATACACACCTTGTTCTGGATGCAGAAACAACCCTCCTTGATTGTGGCATTTCTTTTGCAACAGTTCATGCATTTATGAACCTGCAGATATAAGACGCTTTGCCATAATACTGTGTTTTCAACGAGCCATTGAGTGAAATAACAGAACATATTATGATTCAGGATAGAAAGGAAGCGCTAACAACTCCAGCCCTTGATTTTTGGTGCATGAACTCAACATTTGCCTGTTGTGGGTTTCTAGATTGGAACACACCTAGAAACCACTTCTAGAATTATCAGAAAATAGATCCTTGCTTTCTTTTTAACAAGACTGATACCTTAAAAGGTCAACAGTTTCAGTGTTGTGATACTTAATGGCTTCAAACTCAGAGAGGGTAGATTTGGATTGGGATCTTAGGAAGAAATTCCTCACTCTGAGGGTGGTGAGGCACTGGAACAGGTTGCCGGGGGTGTGGGTTGTGGATGCCCTCTCACTGGAAGTGTTCAAGACCAGATTTGATTGGGCTCTGGGCAACCAGATCTGGTGAAAGGTGTCCCTGCCCATGGCAGCAGGTTGGAACTAGATATCTTTGAGGTCCCTTCCAACCTAAACCGTTCTGTGATTCTATGATGCTTGTCTATCATATGATACAATTTTAATTTCTGAAATTCTTATGGCCCCTGGATGCCAGTTCTTTCTTCTGTCCGAATGATGAGGGCATGGGGATGAGATTTTACTATTCCTGTAGAAGATAAGAAGATAAGGATGGGAACAACTCAGATGAGTTTAAAACAAGTCAGATTGAGAATGTAAGATGTCTCTTCATAGCAGTCTTTTAAAAATTATTCAATAAGTCCCAAATTTTTGAAGACAATACCTAGTGTGGATATTATGGAAGGGAAGGAGCTAAACTGGGATTAATTGAGGCTTCTTGTAAGTTTTTATCAAATACACATCTACGAAGTGCTGACATTGCAGTGCCATTTGCCTGAGCTTTAACATTCGCTCTAAGCGTGTGCAGCAGCCTCCTTTTCTTAAAAGATAAACTAATAACTTGTGAACTAAAATTACTACAGTACAGTATAGACTCAGATTAGTATCGTGAAGTCCTGAACTGTACGATATGTTCTGCTGTCCTAAATCATTAGTGATTAATTTCATGGTGTACTTAATTAATGTCACGACTGGCAAGAATCTAGAGGGTTGAGTAATGGGTTTTGATAGCGTGTATCGCATGATGGAAGTGGGGCGGGAGGGCTACATATATACGATGAACTGTTTTGGAAGGTCTGTGCTCACCCCTCTCCACATTAGCTTAATACTTGTTTTGTTTGGATTTTTAGAAAAAATAAAAGTTCAATGCAAAAACTGAAATTTAATGGTGATTCTGAAGCTTCAAGCGAGTCTCAAAATTCTGCCTAAGGGAACACAGAGTTCTTCTCAAGCATGTGTAACCATGGCACTTTGAGTACCGCATCCTGTGTGATCAATTAGCTAACATGGAACAAATTACAATTTGCATGTGAGATTTCAAAATCTTTTTTGCAAACCTTCTTACTGCTATAAATTTTAAGCGATGGTGTAACTCAAGAAAGCATTTTACAACACTGTACATTAAATGACAATAAATTTGGCAAATTTTAAAAACCTACAGTGGAAGTCATGGCAGCAAAAGGAAAACAGCAATTTTACAAGTTCATGGGCTCCGAAGTTACATTTATCCAAGTGTTGTGCTGAAGGATGAGGGTCCTTGCTAAATCTGAGGTGTAATATTTACATTAATGAGATTATTGCATTATTATGGTACATAAAATTTTAATTTTTAAAATATGAACTCATCAGATTGTCTGGAATTATGCTAACATTCCAGAGGAAGTGTGCCGTCTTTTAATTACTGCAATGTTTGGGATTGGACTGGATGGTCTTTCGAGGTCCCCTCCAGTTCTTAATGTGTTGTGATTCTGTGAATAATTTCAGGCTAGATAACGGCCGTATCCTAAAAGGAAGAGATGATGCAGTTTGTTAGCTGTTATGTGTCATTATATAATTTAATCAAGTTTCATGGTGTGCCAGAGATACAGAGGTCCCTAAAAGTTTTCTAATTCCTAAAAAATGAGTAGGATTATCAGTAGAGCACCTCCCTTATGAGGGAAGGCTGACGGAGCTCGAAGAAAAGAAGACTGAGGGGTGACGTCATCAATGTTTATAAACATGTGAAGGGTGGGTGTCAGGAGGATGGAGCCAGGCTCTTCTCAGTGTCATCTTGTGATAGGACAAGGGGCAATGGGTGTAACATAGGAGGTTCCGCATACTTATGAGAAGGAACTTCTTCACAGTGAGGGTGACAGAGCACTGGAGTGGGCTGCCCAGCAGGCTTGTGGAGTCTCCTTCTCTGGAGATGTCTAAAATCCACCTGGATGTGTTCCTGTGTGACTTGGTCTAGGCGATCCTGCTGTGGCAGGGGGATTGGGCTAGATGGTCTTTCGAGGTCCCTTCCAATCCCTAATGTTCTGTGATTCTGAATTGGCAGAGTGCCACTGAATTGAGTGGCATATTTGTTGTGGATTTCTCTAACATGAAGCTGGAGGTTCCACATAGGATATGAATGTAAGCTTTAGTATAAGCTTGTGAACCTTCTGGTTTGGGTGCTTTTGTGACAGTCTGAGCAAATAGCTATTAGCTGAGCTGTGATTTGCTTCTACCACCTATGACTGGCAGACTCGAAAGTTTTGGTGACTTCTGTTTTGTGTATGGCTTCAACATCTTTTCTCCACTTGCTTTAAGCCAGGAAGTTGATTGCTGTTTTCCTGCTGGAGGATTCATTTAACTTCCTATTTCTAAACACTCACTTTTGAGGATAATTAATGCTGGCCGTAATGAGAAATTATTTTTACAACAATAAAACTTTAACATGGATTTCCTGCACTTCCCTGTTGTGATTTTAAAATTGTGTTAGTACATCTGTCACTAGCACTATTCACGAGCAGTTAGATTGTCCACTTTGATGTCATTGTGGAATAAACCACTGCAGAAGTACAGAAATACATTGGGAAGAAATTTAAAACACTTAAGACCCTTAATTTCAAACTTAATTTTGCATTGAATATCTTCAGTTGTTTTGCTTTTTAAAAAGAAATGTTAGATACACAATGATGGCGCCTTTGGAAGAAAAAATGAAATGTTTGTTTCTTTTTGAATAGAAAGTAGGAGTGAGTTCCTTGAGAAGTTGCAAAGAGCTCGAAGCCAAGTAAAACCATCCACCGCAAGCCAGCCAATTCTGTCGGCACCAGGGCCAGCTAAACTTACTGTAGGGAACTGGTCTCTCACCTGTTTGAAAGAAGGCGAAATCGCTATTCACAATTCCGATGGTCAGCAGGCCACCATCCTGAAAGAAGATCTGCCAGGCTTTGTGTTCGAGTCTAACAGAGGAACAAAGCACTCATTTACTGCTGAAACCTCCCTGGGTAAGTATGTAGGTATGTGCTACATGCAGGTAGGAGCAAGTGCACCTGAGGTAGCTTTTCTGTTTGTTGCTTTTCATACCCATGAGAAATTGTGATGTCTCTGAAAATGTGTTGCAGGGTCGGAATTTGTGACTGGATGGACAGGCAAAAGAGGAAGAAAGCTGAAATCTAAACTGGAGAAGACAAAGCAAAAGGTTGTTGAGCACCTGCAAATTTTATACTTAGAATTTAATCAAGCTTGGTTTATTTTATAATATGCATATGGAGTTATAGTTTCCTCTTAAAGCATTAAAATCTCTGATTTCAATGAGACCATTTTTATGCTAAGATCAAAAGAGGAAACTCTGAACAAAGCACTGCAGCTGCTTTTATCTAACAATCTTAGTAAACTCTCTGTTCTTCTAGAGGAGAATGAATTTATTTTAAAAATACAAGAAAATCCAGTCCTTTGGACCTATATTTGTATAATTGTGGAGGTTTTCTTTTGTTACACAAAAGGAAATGTTGTTGTGATCAGTATGAGGGCTGTATCAGAGTTGTGTTTTATTGCTGTTCACTGCATTCAAATATTAATTTTAGATTGGATATGGTGACAGGTGGGTGATGCAAGTGAACAGTCCAATGTAAGAATTGTGACAGTGAAGCAAAATGTATTAACATCCTGATTTTCAACTTCCCAAAAATTCTCCTTTCTCAAACTGAAGGGAAAAAAGTAGGAACTTGGAAATCAAACCCAAACATTCTGTGTTACAAAACCACAAACTAGCAGTATGTGCTGTGGCCAGCTGATGCCAGGGGCTCAAGCTAATCTGCAGTTTTGTCCTCTCTCTTGTGTAATTTCTAACAGTGCAGCTGGTACATTCTGTACCAAAAATCTGTAGCATATAAGGACACATAAACATCTGAGCAAAGTGTGTCACTAAATTGAAAGTGAAAATACGGAGTGAGTGAGGATAGGGGAAATGATAAAGGAAGACAGTGCTCTTTCATATCTGAGTTTGCACTGTGTATCTCCAAAGCTTGAGGAACATATTATAGGACATATGATGATAATTAAAAGATTTTTGCAGACGTTTGTTATAAGCAAAGTGTTGTTTAGTAATAATTTATCTTGTAAGATCATGTGTGATGCATAATTTATAGAACAAGTACTACTTGGTATAAGGTCACAGAAGAACCTTGTGTGAATTGGTTTAAGGAGTGTGCATAGAACATTTGGAAACCATATAAATTGCCCTAAATCTTACTTCTGGGAAGATTCCGAGATCCACAATACAGATCTAAACAAACAGACATACAAATTGAGAGTCCTGTCTTCTCACTTCCTACCTTTGTGCTGTAAAATAAGAGAATTGCCTTGTCCTTTTAAGTTCCAGTAGTTTGTTTATGTTAATTTATTTCCTCTGTACATAATTAAATTCTCTCACAATATTTGTGTTTAATGAGGTGTGAAAGGTTTTGGTTTTTTCCCTACTTGTGCCCGTCATGAACTTCATCAAAAGAGACTGTCACGTTTCTAGTAGTTTCTTGGAGAATAACAGTAGTCACACTACAGTAAGGTATGACTTCTGATTATCTCACTCCGCTTGTAGGTCCGCACTATGGCCAGAGATTTGTATGATGATCATTTTAAAGCCGTTGAAAGCATGCCTCGGGGAGTCGTCGTAACACTGAGGAACATAGCAACACAGTTAGAGTCTGCATGGGAACTTCATACAAACAGACAGGTACCTTTAATTTACTCTAGTTCATGTCAGTGAAAATCACATCAGTGTTCTGGCTAGTCTGTCCTGATGGAAAGAAAAGTCACAATATGTCTGTCTGAAATGTGGGGGGGGGTTTACGGCACGTGATTCCTAATTATGATCTACTGGGACATAGTTTTCCAGTGAAGCAAGTCAAAAAGTCCTACCTTGTTTCACCATAAATATCTTTCTGTCCTTCCAGTGTATAGAGGGAGAAAATACTTGGAGAGACTTAATGAAGACTGCTCTGGAAAACTTGATTGTGCTGCTGAAGGATGACAATACCATTTCTCCCTATGAAATGTGCAGTAGTGGCTTGGTTCAGTCGTTGCTTACAGTTTTAAATAACGTGAGTTCTTAAAACATAAGTGTCTGAAGAAAAACTGTATCAAAAACAAGTAGGCATGTGCCTCAGTTGAAAAAATATAAATGTGGCTTTTTTCTGTGCTAATGAAAATCAAACAGACTTAAGTTTGTGTTCAGCTCATTAAATACATGTATCACAATACGTGACTTCAGTTTGAGTGCTTAGATAAAGAAAAGAAGCATCTTTACGTAAACACTGGTCAGTTCTAAAGGCTGATCTCTTTTATCTGTTCACATACAGATTTTAAAGAGTGACTTTGCATTATATATATATTGCTTTGCATTAGAAGTAACATTTGTTGGCTTTTCTTTTTGTCCTTTCCTCTTAGAATGTTGATTTAGATGTGAAACAAGACTGTAGTCAGCTGGTAGAGAGAATAAACGTTTTCAAAACAGCCTTCAGTGAAAATGAAGACGATGAAAGGTAAAACCAAAGAAGAAACCGTTTGCATCTGTGCAGCATGATGGTATTAAAAAATAATTTAAAGAGGAAGGAGCCATTCCAGTTTTTTTTCCCTCTGGACTAAAAAATTGATTTTAAAAGACCACATCTGCTATTGAAGTAGCAATTGAAAATTTTACTGTATTTCCTCTGTTCCTAAGAGTCAGCTAAACTCAAAGTGCATCTCTTGATTGACAAATCTGAAAATGGCTTTCCATCACAGCAGATTTAATATCCTTCTTACCTAGCTGTAACTGTATGACTTGAACAGACACTGAGTAAAAAGAGCTTGCCAGCTAGAATTTTCTGAGGTATTGTAGAGTTTTTTTTTCTCTCTTGTGTAGTAACACAGTAACTGTTCACTTCCACAGTCGTCCAGCAGTTGCACTAATTAGGAAATTGATAGCAGTGTTAGAATCTATCGAACGTCTACCTCTCCACTTGTATGATACACCAGGATCTACGTACAACCTTCAGGTAAATGTACAATCGAGACATGATATCGTGCTGAGTGATACACAGGGGTTGTGTGTGAGTGTTGAGAATTCAGTCTGTGTGAAGCATGTTCTTGTAAAATGGACAGACTTAAACCTAAGTGTTTTGTTGGCATCTGGTTCCTCTTAACACTTACCCTAAACGTGACCTGTCGCTTCTACACGGTCAAGAGAAAGCAGATTTTGATTCAAGAGACTGTGTGTGCGTTCTTCCGTTTGTTTTCAGGTATTTGCTTTATACAGGAATATTCCCCCCTTGTGCATGTATCCTTGCTGCTTGAACAAGCATTTGATTGGAGACAATCAGAACATGTTTATTTGGGATGACTAGGGCTGGGCATTAAAAGGGTCCCCTGTAGGACTGTGTGTTCATTTGGTAATACAAGACACTTGCAGGACCAGCAGCGTCTTGCAAAGGAAAGTTGCAAATTACCTAAAAATGTTGCTTGTTTTTGTCTAGTTCTTGTGGAATCTTAATTTTTCTCAATTTGAAGGCACACATCAGGATTTTGCAAGATGGTGGTGGAGCAGTAATATTTCTCTTTTGCTGTTAAGTCATTAGAAAATAGTTGAAGAAAGTTGCAAGACCACTGCCGCTGTTGAAACTGTTGAAAAATAATTTCCAGTTTCTATATTATTGTAGTTACTAGTCTACAAAATTTTAAAATAAAAGCTATGAGAACACATGAGAAAAGACTAGCTAGAGTGTGTGATTGGCTTGTACATTGGCTGTCAAAGAATTGTTTAGGTCATTGGAAAAATGGAATTCCAGGGAATTACTTCTCAAATGAGATCTAATTAACTAGCACAACAGAAGTACCTGGTAAGTCACTAAAACTGTTCTGGTGAAATATATTGCTTTTCTTTAAATTACAAAATCTAAACAGGAAAGCTGGTATTAACACTTAGCCCCTCTTTCAGATATTAACAAGGCGCTTGAGGTTTCGTTTGGAACGAGCTTCAGGCGAGACATCTTTAATAGATCGAACTGGCAGAATGCTCAAGATGGAGCCATTGGCAACTGTTGAGTCTCTAGAACAGTATCTCCTGAAAATGGTGAGCAGCACACCGCACACCGTTTGTGAGCAAAGGCTGAATTCTGCATCACTAATACTTGGTTTCTTTCCATATGTAGGTAGCAAAGCAGTGGTATGACTTTGATAGGGCTTCGTTTGTTTTTGTACGGAAACTCCGTGAAGGCCAAACATTTGTGTTCAGGCATCAACATGATTTTGATGAAAATGGAATTATTTACTGGATTGGGACAAATGCAAAGTGAGTTTCTTTAAAGCGGAATATAGCAGTCAGATGCAGTCAACTGTGATCTGTGGGGCACAGTGGAGGGAGAGAAGCCATAATGAAATTAAATGTTACAGGTTTTTTGGGAGTGGAGGTATCTCTGCTTTTACTGTTGACCAATAGAATTAAATGCCTTTTTTCTCTAGTTAATTAATAGAAAAGTACAAATCTCTGAAGTTGTGTTGAAAGTTAGCTAAAATTAATAATTGTGGTTTTTAAATTCACAGCCAAATCCTGTTTACTTTAAATTGAACATTATGGTTAAGATACTACTGTTGCGTGGGGTTTTTTTGCTGTAAGTAATAACAGTACATGTTTCTCTTTAATGCAGAACTGCGTACGAATGGGTAAATCCAGCAGCCTATGGCTTAGTGGTGGTTACATCCTCAGAAGGAAGAAATCTGCCTTACGGCCGTTTAGAAGACATCCTAAGCCGTGACAGCTCAGCTCTCAACTGTCATACTAACGATGATAAGAATGCCTGGTTTGCCATTGATCTTGGCCTTTGGGTTGTTCCGTCAGCGTACACACTGCGCCATGCTCGAGGCTATGGACGATCTGCTCTCAGAAATTGGGTTTTCCAGGTATCTAAGGATGGACAGAACTGGACCACTTTGTATACTCATGTTGATGACTGTAGTCTCAACGAGCCAGGGTATGTCAACGTATTTTATTGATTTTATAAAACTCAGCTCAGTTTAAAAATGTACTTGGCTGTAATTTAGTATGTACTGTAGGTATAATAACGTAACTACATAAAGAAATGGAAGGTGATCTAAACTATGAAGGATGGTTGGAAAATCAGTGATTTCAGTAAGTTCTTTTTGTGCTTAAAATAATCACATCTGTGCTTTTCCATCACTGTACATTTTGCATTTGACACTTTTTGGAGAAAATAGTAACTTCAGCACTCATCCAGAGTTTGTCCCTAGTGTTGATCTGTTTTATTTGCTTGCAGTCTTGGCAGTTTTCAGATCTGTACGTGATGAGCATTATGAATTTATTTGCTTTGATGCTGAGGTTTTGGGGATTGCTTTTGGGTTGGTTTTTTTATTTTGTCCCACACTGACTCCCCGTTTATAATAAATTTAAAGGTCTACAGCAACATGGCCCTTAGATCCTCCAAAAGATGAAAAACAAGGTTGGAGGCATGTTAGAATAAAACAGATGGGAAAGAATGCCAGTGGGCAAACACACTACCTCTCCTTGTCTGGATTTGAACTTTATGGCACTGTGAATGGAGTTTGTGAAGATCAGCTGGGTAAGAAAAAGAAAATGGGTACATCGTCTTCTTTTATCTTAAAATGCTAGTAAAATTAACATACAAAGAGCTCTGTGAAAAAGCAGGTTAACTTTTGCAGTGGAACTTGCTTTAGAGACAAGCTCAAAACTGTTGCTCACTCAATGCTTCTGAGTCTTTTTGTCTTTTCATTTCTATTTACATTTCTTGTAGGAAAAGCTGCTAAAGAAGCTGAAGCAAATCTACGAAGGCAGCGACGTCTGGTCCGTTCTCAAGTGTTGAAATACATGGTTCCAGGAGCTCGGGTAATCAGAGGAATTGATTGGAAATGGAGAGATCAGGATGGAAGCCCACAGGGTGAAGGCACTGTTACAGGAGAACTGCATAACGGTGAGCACCATCTGCCTGAATTTGTAAATGTCGGTGGCGTGACGACTTTGTGTGAAATGGGTAGCGAAATGGGCCTCTGAGTTGGTAGCATTTTAAATATTCTGGGGAGGAGAAATTGAAATGCTACAACTGTTAGAGTGTGTTTGTGAAATTCCATTTTAATGCATGAAAACAATTCTGCTATAAATTAAACTTCTCTAGCTCTTTGCTTGATTAAAATACCAGATTGTTACTTAGACATCTGTTACAAAGAACTAAAAATACATGAGGGCGATGGATACAAACTGATAATTAAGCTTTGGGCCTGCAAAATCTATAATTACCTTCTTCATTCCTCCTAGCTTAGCATTTGCAATATTTTTCTTAACTTTTATTGTGTCCTGTACTTTTCCTACCTTGCCAGCTTCATTGGGATCAAAGTGGGGTTTTTTAGGTTAAATCTATGAAAAGTAACTGACTTGAGAAGCAAAATAGGAACTTGCAACAGCCAAGGAAGTCAGTGCTCAGGAAGTTAAGACACTGAAGGGGCTTCAGAAGAGGTCATGATGTCAGCTTAACGAGCTTTCCACCTTTTTCCTCCTACTTTGGAATATGTAAGACTTGCCTAGTTTCTGAAGCATCTTCAGCCACTCTTAAGCTCATTCTTAGACAGATGTTAAAATGTCTTCTAACAGGTGTGGAGAAATGTCCAAAGTAACATGTCTTAAAATGTTTTGGAACTGGGAATCTTATTGAAACCAATCAGTATAGCTTGTAGGGAATTCTTCTGTCATCTGTACATTGTTCTTATCAGATACAACAGTATCCGTAGCTACATTCTCACTTTGAAGACTTTAGGTATTATTGGTGAGTAGTATTCTGCTAATTCAGTGTTTTCATTGTGTTGTTTCACCAAAACTTTCCCACTGAAGCATAGGTGTGACTGAGGCCCGTTATCAACTGGTGATGCCAAACAGTGTAAAATGGGATCCAGGTTGTCTTTTAAATAGAATTTTGCCAATAGTATCCATTTGACTTGTTTTTATCAATCAGAAGTTCAGTTAAATCTTGAGTTGTTTCAGGACTGTCATCATGGGAGCAGTAAGACTCCAGGTATAAAATACATATTAAAAATTGTGCACATACAAAACTTTGTGATTAATGCTTTAGGGGAAGGAACTTGTGGAGACAGTTACTTAGTTATGCTGCTACAAAATACCATGTTCATGGCATGAAGCTACAGGCCTTGCAGGTGGAATAAAATCATAAAAGAATAATGTGATCTAAACCTGTTCTTGAGAGGAAGAGTTATCTAGTGATATCTGAAAACTTTACTAATTTTAAAATACTTTTCCTTCAAAGTGAGAGTTCTAAATAGAAGGTTGCCTGTGATCTGTTTTGGTCTAGGAAGTTAGAAGGTAAAAGTGCACCTGACAGTACTAAAAAGTAGGTTAGTTCGCTGTCCTCTTCTATTTTAAAAAAGTGCATGCATCTGGGCCTGACATCTGGTGGGGAGCACTTCCTTCCTGAGGTTACAGAGGATGACAAAGCTTTATTTTCAAGAAAATGTGTATCAGTTAAAATACTGACACCAAGTTTTATTAGTTATCATACAATAAGAAGTACTTATTTCTTTTAAGTACTTACAAGAAGTAACTACTTTCTTATAAGAAATAAGACATTCAAAACTTAAATATTAATATTTTTATTAATATTAAAATATTAGTACTTATTTCTTACAAGAAGGAATGTCTTTAGATGACTCTGGTATAAACTCAGGCAAAAATAAATTGTTTTGCCTGTTTCTGTCCTAATTAGCTGGTTTTTGCATGCAACCCTCATTATTGCAGACTTACTGCACTGTTAGAAAATCCTGGTACTGTGAAAAGGACTCGAGTCTCTCTTCAGTGTTGTTTTGGTCCCAGTACAAGTATTCGTAGTCTTTTTTGCAATCCTAAAATCTTTCTTGAAGTGCTCCATTGATTACTAAGTCTGACTGCTGTCAGACTTTTCTTTCCTATGAATTCCTCCAAATTATTGAGCTAAAAAGACAAGTATTTGTAAGTTACTTCACTTTAGAGAGCAAGAATAGGAAATCCCAAAGCAATCAGTTGTAATAAAGTGTCTTCTGTTGGGTAAAGATAGTTAACCACAGGCATCCAATGGAGTCCAGAATGGCCTTTCAAGAAGTATGATTTGTTGTTGGATTATTAATAACAAGATAACGATACAATTTAATTATGTTTGTTAGAAAATCTAAATACAGTGTTGAGAGATCCTAGTAGGTCAGGCTCCTCCCTGAAGGGAACTTTTATTTTCAGCTGGATTCTGGGACCCTGAAGATACAGGCTGATCATACTTGCTGCCTCAGTGTTAGCATTTAAAATACCCAGTTATTTAGATTTAAACACTTCCTTTTTGATTGGCATTAAGGGTTATTTAGTGATTTTATTAATTAGAGCATGCAGCCATTATGAGAAGCTGATCCCACATTGTGGAGCTACTGTCTGACACGCTCCTGTCTGCTTTCTGCTGGATCTCACAAACTCCTGTCCCTTTCCAGGCTGGATTGATGTCACCTGGGATGCTGGTGGCTCTAACTCTTACCGTATGGGCGCAGAAGGAAAATTTGACCTCAAGCTTGCACCAGGGTACGACCCTGATTCAGCGGCATCACCCAAACCTGTTTCATCCACTGTTTCAGGCACAACGCAGTCATGGAGCAGCTTGGTGAAAAACAACTGTCCAGACAAGACGACTGCTGCTGCAGGCTCCTCAAGTAGAAAAGGAAGCAGCAGTTCTGTGTGTAGCGTGGCCAGTAGCAGCGACATCAGCTTGGGCTCGACCAAAATGGAGCGGAGATCAGAAAGTGTAATGGAGCAAAATATAGTTTCAGGCACTGACGTCCATGAACCAATTGTTGTTCTGTCTTCCGCTGATAGCGTGCCTCAGGCTGAAGTAGGGTCATCTTCCAGTGCAAGCACCAGCACCTTAACAGCAGACATGGGAAACGAGAATGCAGAGAGGAAGTTAGGCCCTGATAACTCCATACGTACTCCTGGGGAGTCCAGTGCTATATCCATGGGAATTGTTAGCGTAAGCTCTCCTGACGTGAGTTCAGTCTCCGAACTAACTAACAAAGAAGCAGCTTCCCAACGACCTCTAAGCTCTTCAGCAAGTAACAGACTCTCGGTTAGTTCTTTGTTGGCTGCCGGGGCGCCAATGAGCTCCAGCGCAAGCGTTCCTAACTTGTCATCTCGAGAAACTTCCAGCCTGGAGTCCTTTGTGCGCAGAGTGGCAAACATAGCACGTACCAATGCCACAAACAACATGAATTTAAGCCGAAGTAGCAGTGATAACAATACTAATACGTTGGGAAGGAATGTCATGAGTACTGCAAGTAAGTAAGCTGTGTTTGTTTATAGTTGAAGCTTTTATTGCTTCTTTGACTTTTGTTAGACTTAATTTTGGATTCTGTTGGCCTCATGGAGAAGTGAGCTTAGAGCAGACTCGTGTACCTGTAGAACTCACGAACAGCTCCCGGAGGGGGTTGGAACTAGATGTCTTTAAGGTCCTTTGCAGCTTAAACCACTCTACGATTCTGGGATTCATGTCAGCTGGAAAGTGGTCTGATGGCCTGTGATACCTGATTGCACTAGAGTACCCATCCAATGGAAAATAATCTGCATTTCATGTCTCTCACATCTTTAGGGAGAGAGAGCACGATTTAGGTCAATAGGCAGGAAAAGCAGCAGCAGTACTAATGTAGGGGACTCCTGGGTGCAGATTTTGCCTTGTATCTGCCCCATTCTCTTAATTTTCCGTTACCCTCAGGAGAGGCAGTTTGTGCATATTTTGAACTCTGAGCTTAGAAACTAACAACCACAGATGAAAGGAAAAAGCAAGACAGTACAATGAAGTTTTAGTAGATTTCTGCTTTCTGTCAGGCTGGATAACTTACACAGTGTTAGAGCACGTTGTTTTCTGAAGATGGGCATCAAACCTGAGATTCAGCAAGTGTAAGGAATTTTTTGGTTAACGGTATAAATGATGTCATGGACGTGCTATAACACTTACATGTTCTCAGATTGTATGGGGAACCAAGTTATTAGCAGGTAAATGGTAAACCTGTTCGTTGCAGTTCACTCTTCTGAGTTTCCCACACACTCCCATCAGATTAGTTAGCCAGTATTGTTAGACAGTTGGTTCAGTGATACTATTTTTAGCAGAGAGTGGCATTCCGTGACAATGGCAAGTCAGAGAAAGTCAAATTATCCAGAAAGAAGCACTCAGGGTTTTGTTTGTTTTTAGTACTTCTTAGTTGGTTTTTTTAATACTGAGTATTTTCTTTTTTGAAAGAAAGTGAAGTCTGAAATCATGATTGGTGGTGTGAGCCTGCCTGGACTCACCGTAGCAGTTCGTTTGAAAATGCCAGTATTTGACAGAAGTTAGGTGGTGTCTGGGGTAGCCATTCTCAATTTGTTCCGTAGTTCAGAGCAAGTGAAATGGCTTTATCTATGTTTTACAAGAGCAAAGAACTTACTGTTAGTAAGCTCTTAGTGGGTGGAAGATAGAAATACTGAACAACTTGTTTACAGGTTCTCAGCTACAAAAACACCCTCAGAGGGATGAGCGCTGGACTATTGAAAACCCTAAATGAAAATGTTGCTCTCCCCCCCACACACACACGTGGAAGTAATTTCAAGCACTACACCTGCTTGTTCAGCTTTGCTGATGTTTTGTTTACACTTTAATGTTTTTATTTACAAGCTATTACTTTGGTAAGAGGAGTATAGGTGACCCATCAAATTTGCATGTGCAAATGTGATCAGTCTTCTGTGTTTGAAGATAAACACATGGAAAAACGTTTCATAGGTTGGGATGTGAATGTGCTGGCTGCACATAGGTGTAACCTATACCCTGTTCTGTAGCACTGGGTTTACAGTGAGTTCAGTCCTTTTGCAGTTGTTAACTTAATGTGCTGTTTTATTTGAAAGTACAGTGAGGTAACTTCTTTGTTTGCTTAGTCTGAAGTTTATTGGTATCGGCCATCCAAGGAAGGTGTTAGCTCACGTATTTGACAGTACTGCCAGCTCAGGCTTGTTATCCAGCATGAATGTAAGTGCTAAGAGTTATGTGAAAGGAAACAGGTCAACTTTAGAAAGTAGCAACTTAAGAGAAATGCATAAAATCACAAGTTTCCCATTTGTCTTCTGTTCTTAATTCATTTATGTATAGTTAAGCTGTTTGCCCTGTATGACTTTAATTATATTGCCATTTAGAGGTTTATTTTAGGCTTAAATATAGACACAGTTTTGGAATAATGGATTTCAAAAATAGCTTTTGTATATGGAAAACAATTTACAATGGGATTTGGGGATTGTTTAATAGAATGGTTTTGAATGTATGCAAGAGCATGTACTCACAAGTGGTCAACTGCATTGTAGGGTGTGCTTTTGCATGGAGATACCCTTCCCCTGTAGTCTGTTATTCTTTATTGTAATATACCTTATCTGATATGTTTTCAACCCCAAATATGTATTTTTCAACACAGGAGTCATGCATGTAACTTGTACTCTTCAAATCATCAAATCATTTATTTTATCTTACCATATCTTTATAGCTTCTCCTCTTATGGGTGCCCAAAGTTTTCCTAATCTGACTACAACTGGTACCACATCAACAGTGACCATGTCTACATCCAGTGTTACTAGCAGCAGCAATGTAGCTACAGCAACTACAGTTTTATCTGTTGGTCAGTCGCTTAGTAATACTCTAACTACTAGCCTAACATCAACATCTAGTGAGAGCGATACAGGTCAGGAAGCAGAATATTCTTTATATGGTAAGTTTAACTTTTAAATGAACATACGCAGACTTCCCATTCATGAATTTTGCTTTCCTCCTGTCATTATGTTTTTTCTCATGTAGTAGTTTGTTTACTGAAAAGTATTTGACCTGTTCTTATATTGCTGGTTCTGTAAGGCAGTAAAATAATGTTAAGATAGCAGTATTTCCTCATGTTTCTACAACTTTATTTTTATCAGTTTATATTACATTACTAAGTGCCTAAATAATCTATACTGTAAATCTTTAATCACATCAGTTTAATATCCAGTGTGGTTTGCATACGAATCTAGTTAAAATCCAAGTGTTCTGTCTCTCAGTTGCGCTGTGTAGGCATGCTGTGTACTTGCTCAGAGGTACCTCATGTCACTCAGCGATTGCAAAATGCCTTGCATCAGGCACCTTATGCACCTACAGTTGTAGGTGAGGTTCCAGGCATCTCAATCCTGCAGTAGTACTGGGAAAAAATTGTCAAGAACGCAGAGATGCAAGTGACACTAAGAATGGAATGATGTAATCTGAACATTAAACTCCAGAGTTAGGTGGGCACTGCATCCTGGAAACAGACGTTAGAAGTTACTTGCAGGATGTGAACAGTGTGGAAAAAAGATTTAGTTAACTGGGTTTGATCTTATCTAGGAATCAAGTTGAAAAATGAACTCAAGAGAAACCTACACTAGATACAGGAAAATACTTCCTAGTGTAAAGTTGATTGGTTTGTGAGGTGCTCTTGAAAGATAAGATTCTTGATCTATTTAACACTTGATCAGACAAAGATTGTGTGCTGTTTTCTTGCCTGCTGAAATGGATTCAAAAATATCTGGCAATTTCAATGAATTTCAATTTCACTTAGCTGCTTGGAGGTGGTTATATGCCAGCTCCCTTTTCTTCGTTCAATTAACTCTCGTTCTGTTTACTCTGGTTGAGTAATAGGTCTTAAAACAACTGAGAAAAGAGTCATCTTAATGTTTCTTGGGGCACTGGCAACAACTCAAAGGGGTGTTTGGGTGCCCCAGACAGTGTGTCTGTGGGCAGAAAATGTATGAGTTCAAAGATTCGTTCCAGCCCACCTTGGGTTCCTCTGCACTTTGTTTCTGGTTTTGGGGGTTGGTTTTTAAGTTTAGTACTAGGTAGGTGAAATTGAACTTTGCCTTCAGCTTCTTGTTACAAAAATCAGTTAGCAACTGAGTCTTTATAAATTTCACTCTTAAATATTTATTTTAAATAGCAACAATACACAGTAATAGATTTATGTAGTAGTTAGAGGTCTAAGCCACACATTGTGGAAAATATTTCACTAACATGTTTCCCAAATGAACTGGACGTAGAATCATCCAGGATACATTTTGTACTGTTTTTGGTAATGTTTTGTAATGTGTAAAATAAGTGTAAGTATTGAACTTTAGACATGAGCAAATGAAAAGCTGATGACTCTTGCTGATCACTGTGAATTACACAAATGATAAGAGCCCCAAGTAATGTTTTAGTTTTCTATTTTCTTGTTTAAGTGACATTTGTTTTTTCACTCTTCCCAATGCTTCTGTTCATGAATTTTAAAGATTTTGCTTTAAAAGTTTTTACATCACAAAAAAACCAAGAATTATATGTATATGTGTGTTTTAGATTTCCTTGATAGCTGCCGAGCTAGTACTCTATTGGCAGAGTTAGATGATGATGAGGATCTACCTGAACCAGATGAAGAAGATGATGAAAATGAAGATGATAACCAAGAAGATCAAGAATACGAGGAAGTTATGGTACAGTATAGTATTAGCTTAGATAGGACAAGGGGCAGTGGGTATCAGCTGGAGGTTCCACATCAATATGAGGAGGAGCTTCCTCCCAGTGAGGGTGACAGAGCTCTGGAACAGGCTGCACAGGGGAGTTGTGGAGTCTCCTTGTCTGGAGACGCTTAAGACCTGCCTTGGATGTGTTCCTGTGTGACTTGGTCTAGGTCATTCTGCCGTGCCAGGGGCATTGGACTGGATGATTTTTCGAGGTCCCTTCCAATCCCTAATGATTCTCTGATTCTATGATTCTGTGGTATCTTAAGTGACTAACAGACACATTAAAAAATCCACAGATTGTTTTGGCAATGTGGGGTCCCAGCTAGAATCTTGCTATTATTTAAAACAAGTTTATTTAGCTGTTGGACTGCTGGTTTGGAGTTACCTGTTCGTTAAGACTCTAAATAAAATGACAAAGTTAAAACCAGGCTTTGCTTTTCAGAAGCTGCAAACAAAATACTACTTTATGAAGACACTAAACTGTCTTTGTAAAGACAATCATTCTTGCATATATTTTGTGTATTAAGAAAGCTGTTTCTTAAGGAAACTGTTTCTGAAAAGAAAATTTTCCTTTCGTGGGTTCCAGTCCTGGTCCATGTGATACACTACATAACCCTTCTCAGTTTAATCAAAAGATTGTTGTAGAAGAGTCATAAGAAATCAATACTTCATCTAGGTGGGCCTGCTCTGGCAGAGAGATTGGACTAGATGATCTTTTGAGGTCCCTTCTGATCCCTGATGTTCTGTGAATACTTGCTGAAGCTTACTAAAAAGTAGATAACTTCCCATCACAATAGTTTGAGTATTTGGTGTTGGGTTCAATCTCTGGCTAAATGTGTTAGCGTTATATATCAGTGTACGTATGCACTTAAAAAATGAAAGCACCTTGTTTTCAAAAAAAGGAATGTGTTCGTTTTGAAGTCATTGATTTATTTGACTCTCTGATATTCCAGAGTTTGTGGAACACACAAAGCATTCACGCCAAGTTTGCTGCTCTGCAGTACTCTGTGTTTAGACACGTTGTGCCTGTGCTCTTGTGCTTCATGGAAAGTGTCATTCTTTCCATAAATTGTAACTACAGCTGCTGTGAGTTTAGCCCAGTTATGCTGATTTCTTTGTGTCTATGGTTTTCACAATTCTTAGTTTCTGCTTGATCAGTTACATGGAACTAATTCTGTTTTGTGACAACTTTGAGATCTGTTGTGTCAGTTTTAGTTGACATGCTGCTGTATTTCCTAACCTTTCGGTTTTTGATCAAATGATTCCTTGTAGCACAATCTAAAAGCTCTTTTTTATTATTAGGAAGAAGAGGAGTATGAAACCAAAGGAGGCCGTAGAAGAACGTGGGATGACGATTATGTATTGAAACGGCAGTTTTCTGCTCTGGTTCCTGCTTTTGACCCAAGACCTGGTCGTACTAATGTTCAACAGACAACTGACCTAGAAATCCCTCCACCAGGTATGTTGTCAAGACATTGGCGATACTTGGTCTGGCTTTGGGGTGAAGACTGACAATTGAGGGCCCCCTGGCTCAAGAGATGCTGTCACTGTTAGCCAGTACAACATGCTTTTGTGGCTTTTTTCTGTTGGAATGAGTTTCATCTGCCTGTGCAGGTCCAAAAAATATTGAGGGTAAAGTAAATTAAGCACTGTGTAAAGCAGGCACACTCATGAATTTAACTTGGATTAGAGATAAATTTGTGTCCGGTTCCATCTGCAGGGAATAATCCATATGTTGAGCTACCCAGAACAAGGGAAAACTAATAGGGTAATTGAGCAGTGTGTCTGACCAGCAGCACAGCGCCTGGTCTGGCTCCTGACTCCATTCTGGTTTAGTGGTGTGGCTGGGGTTAGTGTTACAGAAATACACAGGTTTAACTTGTGTGGAAATGAGCTGCTGTTGATTCCGATGAGCTGAAAAAAGTCGGTACAACAGGGAGATCCTGTGCCTGGAAACAAGACTGTGTGTGCCGGGATAATGCTAAAGGGGGTGCTCTTCAGTCATGAGGATCAATAGGGATTTCAGAAATTCCTCTTGGCTCTACTCACAGAAAGAAGTGCTGTAGTTGTAGCCCTTAAATGTAGTTCCTGGTCCCAACTCAGTGTCATCTCTGTGGCATGTGTGCAGGAAGCCTTCGCGCTTCCTTTTGACCCGCATTAACGCATGACGCGTTGGCTTAAATGTCAACACATATTTTGTATGAATGGTTTCTCAAACGATGCTCTTGCGTGCAGGCACACCTCATTCAGAACTCTTGGAAGAGGTTGAGTGCATGCCTTCACCACGGCTAGCACTGACCTTGAAAGTTTCAGGTCTTGGGACAACTAGAGAAGTAGAACTGCCCCTCACAAACTTCCGTTCCACCATCTTCTACTACGTCCAGAAATTGTTACAGCTTTCCTGTAACGGCACCGTGAAATCTGACAAACTGAGACGGATCTGGGAGCCGACATACACGTAAGCTCACAAGTTTGGTACTCTCTGTGGGGAATGCTGTGACCAGTTAGGAAGTGGGCGTGAAACCACATTAGTTTTTATTTCCTCCTCTGTAGGAAGCAGTGCTCAAAGTAGTTTTTGCATTAATGTCAGGATGTTTGTACCCGTTTTAAAGCTAGTGCTGTGTCTACAGAACAAGAAAAGTCATCAGTTCTAATGCCCAGCTTGTTTATAATATTTCAAAAATCAAGTGGTTGACCAAGAGAGCAGAATTTGGTCTGTTTAGGAATCGTCTTGGAAGATTCGCAGGAGCAGGTAGTCCTAGAGAGAGGAGAGGCCCAGGAGACATGACTGATTTCTTTTCAAGGATCACTTCCTCCAAACTCAAGAGCAATCCATCCAATGAGTTGGAAGTCAGGCAGAGGCAGTAGTAGACCTGCATGCATGAAGAAGAAATTCCCAGCAGAACTCAAAACAAAAAAAAAGAAGCTTGCAGGAGCTAGAAGAAGGGCTTAAGTGTCCTAGAAGTACATTGTCCTAGTGTGAAGGTACGGGGGCAGAAAGGCCAAAGCCCATCTGGAGTTGAATTTGGCAAGGGACGTGAAAGGCAAAAGATTAGGGAATGCTTAAAGCAACAGGACACACAAGTCCATGGGATCCAGTTGGATGCACCCACAGGAGCCTACACTCCTTGAAAGTCATGTTGAAAGATGTTTCTGAGAACTGGAGGAAAGGATGTGTCACTCCCCTCCTTCAGAAGGGCAAGAAATATCTAGGGAACTACTGTCTCCTTCATCCGAAAGGTGATGAAAATCCTCCTGGAAACCATTTGCAAAAAAAATGAAGGACATAAAGGTGGTTTGAAGAGGAAATCATGCTGCACAAACCTGATGGACCTCTGTGATAAGATGTCTCGGTGGATGAGGAAGAAACAGCAGATTATATTTTCCTTTATTTCAGCAAGGCTTTCTGCACTTCCTCCATCTTTGACAAACTAAAGTGTGGACTAGGGAGCCTCTGAAAACTGTCTGAAGTGCCAGGCTCAGAGAGTTGTGATCATTGATACTGAGTCCGGCTGAAGGCCAGTACTGCTGAAACATCTACATTAATGAACTGTATGATGGGACACAGCAGACCCCCAGCAAGCTTGCAGACAATGCAGAACTGGGAGGAATCATCGCACGAGGTGGTTGTGCTGCTAGTCTAAGAGACCTCAGCAAGCTGGAGACATCAGAAGACCAGAACTTTGTCAAGTGTCACAAAGGGACATAGGAAGCCTAGCAGCTGGGAAAAATTAACTGCATTTGCCAGTAGAGGCTGGGAGCCAGCTGGCTGGAAAGCAACTTGGTGGAAAAGGCCCTGAGGTTCCTGGTGGACATAAAGTTGAACTGGAGCCAGCTATGGACCCTTGTTACTAAGAAGATGAGCAGCATCCTATCTTGTGAAGGTTGGCAGAAGTGATCTTGCCCCTCTGCTCAGTGCTGGTCAGACACTGTGGAGACTCTGTGGGACAGGTCTTAAAGAGGGCATCTGTTCTACAAAGAGTCAGAGATCTGGCCAGCCTGGAGAAAAAAATACTTGAGGGAACTTAGTGTGTGTGTGAGCACCTGATGGGAAGAAGTAGGAGAGATAGAGCAAGGGATCTTCTTTGTCATGAGAAGTGAAAGGATGGGAAGAAAGCAGCTCAGATTGAAATGTGGAAAATTCTACTTCAGCGTGACATTTGAGCAGAACTGTGGGACCAAGTCTCCAGAGGCCCCTTCCACCCTTAGCTGTGCTCTCTACCCTAATTTGATCTTACTAGGAGACAGAAATTGTAGGTGTGTGTATTTTGCACTTATACAACAGTGAGGCTTCTGTCACTCTAGAAAACTAACTGGTATGGAAGCAAGAATGACAGTCAAGTGGTTGCAGGTTTTTAACTGTATTTCAGATTTCAGCAGAGCTTGTGTTGCAGCTCTTTTCTGAGTTGCCTTCCGTCCACAGTGAAGTGCTATGATGAGACTTTTCTAGCTAGAAAGCATGAGGAAGAGCTGTAAATGTGCAGGTTTCCAGAGTTAGCACACAGTGACCCACCCTAGGACTTCCCAATTTGAAGCAACTGCTGTGTGTGTAGTGGAGGACCTACAGCTGGGTTGGGAGAGCTGCACAGTGAAGGCTGATTACCCAAACGTCGCTTAAGAAAACGCGACTTAAATACTTGACAAATGAAATAATGATGTATTGAAAGTCACATATGGATTTACAAACTTGGCTGCATCAGGGTATCCCAGGTGTCCTGTGCAGCAGAGAGCAGCTGCTGTTGCTGTTCTGCATTGTGTATCTCAGCGTCGTCGATGTCAGTGTTTAATTTCAGAACTGAGAGGATGTGCTGTGCTTATCAAATATTAACTCACTGTTTTGGTGTCTAGAATCATGTACAGAGAAATGAAGGACTCCGATAAAGAGAAGGAAAGTGGAAAAATGGTAAGACTGACTCCTGTGCCCTTCTGTGTGTTATTTATGGCTGTTGAAACAAGAACCAAATCTTACTGCAGTTTTTGAAACGCTGCATTAAACAAACTAACAGTTTTCAATTCCTGAGAGGATCCGAGTGAGTATATTTGTAAATGCATGCTCCTTTACAGAAGGCAATATGTAATGCATGTGAAATCGTCAAAGACTTTACAATCAGGAAAAACCAACATTTGGTGGTTCCTGTTGTAGGGTTGCTGGTCAGTAGAGCATGTGGAGCAGTACCTTGGCACTGACGAATTACCAAAGAATGACTTGATAACCTACCTGCAGAAGAATGCAGACTCAGCTTTCCTGCGCCACTGGAAATTAACCGGCACTAATAAAAGTATTAGGAAAAACAGAAATTGTTCCCAGCTCATAGCTGCGTACAAGGTATATGTCTGCATCCAAACTTTTCTGAGTTATGAATGGCTGTGTGCTTTGTTTTGCAGCTTTAAAAATTCTCGTGGAGGAGAGTTATGACAGATAGGAAAATTGAAGTTTAGTTTTTTGCTGCTCTTTTTTTTTCCCTTTTTTTTTCATGTCTTCTGTTAAATCTCATAGTGTTAAAATCCATTTGAATCATGATTTGAGCCATCCCCAACCGAACCAAGCGTTGAGATTAAACACAGGAGCCATTCTGATTTTCGAATCATTAGCATGGAGCGTGCGGTCCTCAGCACAGTGATGCCCACAGTTTTTGTCCTTAGCAATTCTCTTCTTTCCTTGCAGGATTTTTGTGAACACGGATCAAAATCTGGGTTAAGTCAAGGGGCCATTTCTACTCTTCAGAATGCTGATATCCTTAGTTTGGCAAAGGAACAACCTCAGGCCAAAGCTGGCAGTGGGCAGAACTCCTGTGGAGTAGAAGATGTTCTACAGTTACTTCGCATTTTGTATATAGTTGCCAGTGACCCTTACGCAGCACGAACTTCTCAAGAAGGTAAGGTAGTTCCCCAGCAGAGGTTCCGAGATGTCTTAATGGAAACAAAATAAAGGAAAGGTTTTTCTCTTGGTTATTTTCAGAAGGAGATGAGCATCCTCAATTCAGCTTCCCACCAGATGAATTCACAAGCAAAAAAATTACTACTAAGATTCTGCAGCAGATTGAGGTACTGCATTCATGAATTACACACAGTGTAGATAATTGGTTGAGACTCTCTTACACTTCGCAAGCAGTCACAGTTAGGAAATTGTCACTGAGCTTTTTGCCTTAGTAACTGTTGAGCTATTTCATACAGTATTTCTTTGCTTTGCTTTTTTGGATGAGTAAATTCTGTAAGAACAAACTAATCTGAATAAAAGTATATCGAGAAGAGTGTCTAAGGCTTAGTTCTACCTTGATAGAACTCCAGTTTTCTTAAAAGTTCAGAGAAGACAAAGACACTTGACTTGCTTGGCCCTTGTGTCCTTTTGTAGTGGTGTTATTTTGGTTGTTTTTTATACATGCCAGTTAAGTTGCCCTAATTATTCATTTCAAATGTTTAGCTTTTCTTGTTTTATTGAGGGCACCTTTTAGTAGTAATTTTTGTGGTCTTTTTTTAATTATACTTGTGTTTTAGAAAGGCTGTAGTAATACTTCAGTAGGGATCATCTTTGCTATCACCAAATTTCTCTTGTGTCTTCTGGTACTGAGGAGGAAGTATATCTAACCACCTTAGAGCAAAATTAGGATGCAATGAATGACCAGGTGGTCATATACTAGGTCTCCCCACAGCGTTTTGAGTAGTAATGTCCCAGAGATGTACTACAGCTTTCAGTGTCTGTGAGCCAGAGCGCCCTGTGTCTACACTTGGGTCCTAGAAACCCTATGTACTTCTCATTCAGAGCATCTATGTAGTTACAAACTTGTCGGGACAACTAGAGTTTAATATTAGAAACACTTATTTTAAGTTCTTTTCCTTGTTTTAAACTCCAGGAACCCTTGGCCCTGGCAAGTGGAGCTTTGCCAGACTGGTGCGAGCAGCTAACAAGCAAGTGTCCTTTCTTAATTCCATTTGAAACCAGACAGTTGTACTTCACGTGCACAGCCTTTGGAGCATCAAGGTAAAGAAGGAAGAGAATAAAGACTGCATTTTAAAAATTGAAATAGAATAGGGTTTTAATTGTCAAAGGACCTTACGCTAAACAGATGGGATTTTCTTGCTGAATGTAAAGCATTTGGGACAGTTGAGAAAAGTGAAGAGATGGCTGACTTCAGAAATACTTTTGGACATCTGAGCCATTTCTTGTTCACTGTGTTAGAGGATTATGTCTATAAATATGTGAAGGGTGGGTGTCAGGAGGATGGAGCCAGGCTCTTCTCAGTGTCATCTAGTGATAGGACGAGGGGCAATGGTTTTGAGTTGGAACATAGGAGGTTCTACATCAATATCAGAAGGAACTTCTCCACAGTGAGGGTGATGGAGTGCTGGAACAGGCTGCCCAGGTGGGTTGTGGAGTCTCCTTCTCTGGAGATGTTTAAGACCCTCCTGGATGTGTTCCTGTGTGACCTGGTCTAGGTGGTCCTGTTGCATCGGGGGGATTGGACAGGGTGATCTTTCGAGGTCCCTTCCAATCCCTAATGATTCTATGATTATGATGAGAATATATCAAAATATATGAATGAGTATCAAACCTTTTGTAGGCTGTGCGTCAGGAATTTCTTTTCAAAGAATGACTTAATCTGATTGGGTTACACTGTGTAAAGGAGTACGGAGAGAAAGAGAACATTTTTGAAAAAAAAGTGAATTGAATGTGATTTGAAGACATGCACCAAAGCACTTGGTTTTCATAGTTCCTACAAGGGTTTGGTGATTGATTGTTCTGTTTGTTTCTTTTTAATTCACTAAAGTGTTAGACAAAATGGAACAAGCTGATGTTATTTTGCAAGTTAGTGTTAGCTGCACAACAGAGCTGTGACAGAACCAGCCAGTAAAGCATTTTCCTGTACTCTCCAAAGCGCTTCATTACTTGTGAGCCCTTAATGCTTTGATGGCAGCAGTGGTTACCTTGGGAGCATGGAGGCAGTTACTGTTACTTAGTGAGAAGAAAGAAGTAGTTTCTGTGGTTTTCTTGGCTTGCTTGTTTGTTTTTTCCAAAGAGGAATGAACGTGTAGAACAACGAGTTGCAAAAATTATTAGTGTGGCTAATGCACAGCAGACATGTCTCACAACGTGGGTCAAATGAGGCATTTGAAAAGACAGTGGAAGAGAAGGAAAGGACTTGTCTTGCAAGACATTGTTTTACGTCGTCTTAATATGGAAAAATTGAAACCTGTATGTAGGGTTTGGGTTTTGTTTTGAGAGAAGGTAGTGTTCTAGAAAAACTTTGCTTTAAAGAGATCCCTCAGGCATCTTTGCTTGGTACCTACTTGGTAAGTAAAGAGCTTTCTTAAGCCTTTAAAACACCTGGAAGCATTTGTTAAAACTCATATATGCTGTATGGACTCTGCATGTGCATGCCTGTGGGTCTGGACTCTCTGTCTGTGTCTGTCATGACACTTGACCATACCTGGAAAACCACCAACAGATGGTAGCTCTGTAGATAGTTTGTTGCTGCACAGATGACAATGCAGACAAGAATTCTGAGCTTTGCCTTCATCTAAGTATCGCTGTGAGAGGTGGGTGTTCGCCCCTCACTGATGTGTGTGACCACACTTCATTCTGCTCCTGTATTTCTCTGACAACTAATTATGTCAATCCTGTAAAACTCAGTTGGTGTCAGAGGGGTGATCTACGACTGCCTTGCAGCACAGTAGTGTCTCCATAAACAGTTGCGAGCATCTGTGATTAAAAAGTTCTGCAGTAAATGCTGCTGTGTGTTCAGTCCACTGTAGTTTCCTAACAGTGGCATTCAGATCAAGAATGAAATGTTGTCATTGGTTCTGTCTGGTTCCTCAGAAGCTATAGCTGGTCCTTCGTAGCAATCACAAATGATGTCATGTTCTAAACTAATAAAATTGCCCATACTTGGGTATTTCAGATCTTTCTGAGAAGCACTTTGATATCTAACCTTAACAAAATGTTAACAATTAGGAGGAGGTGATTAGTACTGAACAAGGTAATTTCTCTGTGGCTGCTTTCAAGTTTTCATGCTGGTGGAAGTGGAAGTTGTAAACAACTGATTTTTGTGGGTCTTTCTTTCCAGAGCAATTGTGTGGCTACAGAACAGACGAGAAGCCACTGTTGAGCGGACAAGGACCACAAGCACAGTGCGACGCGACGACCCAGGAGAGTTCAGGGTTGGACGCCTCAAACATGAGAGAGTGAAAGTTCCGCGAGGTGAATCCTTGATGGAATGGGCAGAGAATGTCATGCAGATTCATGCAGACAGAAAATCTGTTCTAGAGGTAAAGCCTATCTGCCTAGCAGAGCAAAGTTAGAGAGCTGTTTTTGCTGTCCTGGCCAGGATAGTGAATATCCTGTTCCACAGCCAACACTGAACGTTCCACTAGGATTTTCTTTCACTCTTAACATTCCTTCTGTTCTCCTAGGTTGAGTTCTTAGGGGAGGAAGGAACAGGCCTGGGACCTACCTTGGAATTTTATGCATTGGTGGCAGCAGAATTTCAGAGGACAGACTTGGGAGCTTGGCTTTGTGACGATGATTTTCCAGATGATGAGTCGCGACAGGTAGATCTCAATTTCCATTTTAAACTGGGTGTTTGTGCAAGTGAAAAATGAGCCATATAGCCAGAAAGGGAGGAACGTGATCAGTAAGCAGCCACTCCTTGTGGTCAAGAACAACCTCTGTGCTCCACAGCTTGCTTTTCAACAGAGAAGTAGTGTAAGAAGTTAATGCACAATGTCAGCTTCTTTGTGTGTGTCTCAATTCAGGTTGATATTGGTGGTGGATTGAAACCTCCTGGCTACTATGTCCAGAGATCGTGTGGACTCTTCACAGCACCGTTCCCACAGGACAGTGATGAACTTGAAAGAATAACCAAACTCTTTCATTTCCTTGGAATTTTCTTGGCTAAATGCATTCAGGACAATAGACTTGTGGATTTACCCATTTCTAAGCCTTTTTTTAAACTCATGTGTATGGGGGATATTAAAAGTAACATGAGTAAGTTGATTTATGAGTCACGGGGTGACAGAGACTTGCACTGTACCGAAAGTCAGTCTGAGGCTTCTACGGAGGAAGGTCACGATTCCTTGTCAGTAGGAAGTCTGGAAGAAGACTCCAAATCAGAATTTATTCTTGATCCACCCAAACCTAAACCTCCTGCCTGGTTTAATGGAATTTTAACCTGGGAAGACTTTGAATTAGTAAATCCACACAGAGCTAGGTTTCTAAAAGAAATTAAGGACCTTGCAATTAAAAGGCGTCAAATTTTAAGCAACAAAAGCCTCTCAGAAGATGAAAAGAACACAAAGCTACAGGAATTAATGCTGAAGAATCCATCTGGCTCAGGGCCTCCACTTAGTATAGAGGATTTGGGGTAAGAGTTTTCATGTTCTTTTATAAGAATGCAAACGGTGCTGTACATTCAGAAATGAGGATGTTTTCGTTTTGCGCAGTATCGTGGCCAGGGCAAACCATTAGAGATGTGGCAAGATCCAGTTTGCCACGAGTAGCCATCCTCTTGTTCCTCAGTTTGAGCATTTTTCTCTTCTTGCTCTGTTTCCTGATGTTTAAATGCTGTGGCACTCTCTAGAAACACAAGTACTTGCGGAGATGTTTAGAGAAGTGTCAATCAGTAGTTTCTTTGCTCTGAGGACTTGAAATCTGTCAAGTTTTTGAAGAGCTTTGAAGGAGGACAGACTGAGATCTGAGATGGTGTTCATAGACAAGAGGTGCAGTGTCTGAATCCATGTTAAACCTGACCTGTGCTAATGTTTAGCAAACACCAAAAGCATGAAGGTGCTCAGACCTGTATGAACTTGTGTCAGGACGTCAGCTCCTGTAGCTTGACGTTATGTCTTTTGAAACATCAGTCGGTTTGTTTGCCATTAACTAGTAGTGGGTGAGCACACACACCTGGGTGCCATAGATCTGAAACGTGCATCACTTCTGCGGGTTCCGCACTGTGGTACCACTGTTCATGGAACTGCAGAATGATCCACAAGCCGTGGCTGGAAGCGTAGTGGGGCTGTGGGGTGTGCTTTATGCATCTGGTGGGTTCGCAGAAGCATTGGCAGGCTCGTTTGCAGTTAGTAACTGTCTCTGTATTTTGAAGTCTAAATTTTCAGTTTTGCCCATCATCCAAAGTCTATGGGTTCTCAGCTGTGGATCTCAAGCCCGGTGGTGAGGACGAGGTAAGGAACCAGCCTACCTTTACAGTTTCAATAGCAGTTAACTGTCTCAAGAGTAACACTGGAGCAGAGTGAATTGTAACAGTTTTGATCTCCTCTCTTTGCAGACTGTAACGATGGATAATGCAGAGGAATATGTAGATCTCATGTTTGACTTCTGCATGCACACGGGCATACAGAAACAGATGGAGGCTTT
Source organism: Rhinopomastus cyanomelas (assembly GCA_013400115.1). Lineage (NCBI taxonomy): Eukaryota > Metazoa > Chordata > Aves > Bucerotiformes > Rhinopomastidae > Rhinopomastus > Rhinopomastus cyanomelas. The sequence continues at coordinate 1,480,953 of VXBP01008282.1, read as the reverse complement.
CAGAGGTAATGGCAAAGAGGGCAGAAATGTTGTGCAATTTGCTAGACCTTGTTCAGGTGTTCAGGCCTTGTTGGTTTAAACTGGTGGCATAGACTGGCTTTCAAAACCAAACACTTAAATTAATGTCTCATCTACTGCATTCTTAATAATGCTTTTGCACCGGTTAAGCCTTTTTGCATCTTGAAGAGCTTCCGTTTACCTTCATTATGAAATCGTTGATTGATTCTGGTTTGATTGAAGTATAATTGAAATGCTGCTGTGATTTTATAAACATTCTTTTGACCCCTGTTTGTGTCTTGTGTAAATTAAAGATGGCTTCAATAGAGTCTTTCCGATGGAGAAGCTGAGTTCCTTCAGCCATGAAGAAGTTCAGATGATTCTTTGTGGAAATCAATCACCTTCCTGGGCAGCTGAGGATATCATCAATTACACTGAACCTAAACTGGGATACACACGAGACAGGTACTTACAGTCTCAGTGGTTAGAAAACAGTAGCCCAAGGATACAATAAGTGACAGGAGGTCCAGAATGTCCCTTAGATTAAGATGCCAAATTGAGTGGGATTGGCGATCACTGGAGATTGCGTAAAACTACGTGGAAGTATCAGGAGATTATTTTGATGATTTGGGGTTGGTTTGGTCTCTTTTCTCTTGCTGTTTATCATTTCTGTTAGCAGTAACATACAGGTTACTCCTGGATCTGTGATAGGCTGAATAGGAGCCTTCAGCAGGCCTGTACTAAGAGAGCGACTATGTGGAGCCATTTCTCTGTTTCCCCTGCCCTGAGTGCAAAGAGGCAGCAGAGATTACAGTGCCTGAGGGCATGTTTCAGCAGGCTCAGCTTTCTTCATGCCCTCTCTTCCCCCTTATTCCCTGGGCTGGCACACAGAGGATTCCTTGAAGATCTGCTGTAGCCTGTTAGATTTTTCCTGTGTTTTTTGCATGAGGGTCTTAACCAGGATAGAAGTGCAAAGATACATAGACTGAAGTGACTTGGTACCGCACAAGTGGTGCCGAAAGTGTCTTGAGGGTATAGCCGGCTGGGTTCTTCTCGCAGAACAGGTGTGAGCTCTACCTACTTCTCCACCCATTCTTGCACAAGATACACAAATGACACTCCCAAGGACAGAGGAAAGTTCTTATTTGTCTGTTTTTCTGTGTAATGCTCAGCGAGGAGATTCAAGAAGCATTTTATGGGGTTTATGATGTTTAGTTGTAACTCAGTACCAGAGAGGCCCTGGAATCTCCCAGTGACTGCTTAGACGTGACTCCAGATTGTTGTTGTGCTGTCTCAAGGGAAGTTAAAAACCTCCTCTCCTGTAATATTGCCGTAACAAATTGGTTTTGTGTCTTTTAAGCCCTGGGTTCCTTCGGTTTGTGCGAGTCCTGTGTGGCATGTCTTCGGATGAAAGGAAGGCTTTCCTCCAGTTCACCACTGGTTGTTCCACACTCCCACCAGGAGGACTGGCAAACCTTCACCCCCGGCTCACAGTTGTCCGCAAGGTACGGCATACAGAATCATAGAGTCATTAGGGATTGGAAGGGACCTTAAAAGATCATCCAGTCCAATCCCCCTGCCACAGCAGGATCACCTAGACCAAGTCATACAGTCAGTCTGGGTTAGAAGGGACCACAGGATCATCCAGTTCCAACTCCCCTGCCATGGGCAGGGACACCCCACCCTAGATTGGGCTTCTCTGGGTCACCTTTCCAACTGTGGTTTTGGCTTCTGCTGTCACTGCCAACCTCTGTCCCGGGTCTGTTCTCTGACTTGGTAATGGGAGCTAAAACATCTCATTCTCATGTGAATTGGATTGTTAAGCTGGTCTGTAGATTCTCTGATGCAGCTGTTCCTTGATGAGTGTTATGGTTAGAGAACAGCTCCTTGCTTCTCCACTGAGTGCTCTGAAGCAGCTGCAGCCAGAGTTCTTTCTTTTCCCCAGGTTGATGCTACAGATGCCAGTTACCCCTCTGTGAACACCTGTGTGCATTACCTCAAGCTGCCCGAGTACTCTTCTGAGGAGATCATGCGAGAGCGTCTGCTAGCTGCTACGATGGAGAAAGGCTTCCACCTCAACTGAGCCTCAACTCACTGCAGCATGGGACACGAGGAAATGGTTTTTGATACTAGCGAAGCCTCTTGTGTTTGTGTGCAAAAAAACTCTGATCTCCACGCTGTGCTCTGATGAGAGCTGCCTTTTTTTTCACCTGTGAGGCTTTAGGAACATGTGGAATAAGTTTGTTAGCTGCTAATGACAAAATCCTTGCAACTACACGGCCAGCAAGAAATTGGCACAGAACACTGTGTGATGCTTCAAGGGCTTGCACAACTGGAAATTGAGGTGGTTCTGTTTGACTGTTCCAAAGAACAGATCATCAGGTTTTCAGTGTTCACTGACACAAATTTCTAACAGCGTATTTGTGTAAAGTTTGTCCTTTAATACCTTGTACACTACAGTTGCCATCACTGATCCCTGTTTTGCTGGCTTTAAGCTAACTGGTCAGAACTCGCTTCCTTACAACTTAGAGTTATCTGGGCATCTGCAGCTTTTCTTTTTTAATGGTGCCTGCACTATCAGAGTATTTTAGTGGGTTTTTGCTTATAATCATGCACAACCTTTTTTTTTTTTTTCCTTTTAAGTGGGAATATATTTTGATTTCTCAAATGCCCTGCTATCAAGATCAAATCCTTAAGTGTGTTTGTGCAGCTCAACAGCAAAGCTATAAAAAAAACACTGGTTCCTAGTGCGAGGCACACTTAAAGCAAGTTTTACTTTTGGTTGTATTTTCTTTGTATATTATAAACATTTATTTAACTTGTTGCAGTTTGAACTTCAAGACGAAAAACCAAACACCCGATGTGTAAGCTCAAAGTAATCATTAAAATGTTTGCAACATTTACAGCTGTCTCCTCTGAAAGCTTCGTTAACGCTGCCTGTGTGGTCTGAACGACCTTCAGGGCTCTGCGGAACTGCCCGGCAATAATTGATCTCAAGGACTCATCTCTGTGCTTCTGAAGAACTAGCGCGGCAGCGATAACACTGCGTGTGAAAGGGTTTGGTGCTCTTCAGGGGGCCCCTGTGGCCTGAGGTTCGAGTTCCTCATTACATTGCAATAAAAACTGGGTCAGATGATGCAGCTGATTCAGCTTTACTCCAGCCAGCGTCTGTCGAGGTATTTGTGGGTAATAAGTGGCTTAGAGCAAGATGGAGTGAGGTGCTAATCTGCCTTTACTGGAGACTTAAGTACTTGATAGCAGAGAAGAAAAAATGACTGTTTTAGCTGAATCTGTGAGGTAAGTGCTGTTCTGTGCCTGTTTCTTGGCAGCAGTCATTTCTTGGAGCACTGCTGCAGGAGTGTGTGCCAGAAGGTTCTGCCTCACGTGTACAAATGAAGTTGATGCCAGATTTCTTTTCATTGCACGATTCATGGGCTTCACAGGCAGCATCTTTCAAATTTTCCCCAATGCAAAACCGAAGGGGAATCTACACCACTCCCTCCCCATCCCTGTGTCTACTGTGCTTCAACAAAAACGTTGTATAAACCTTGTGTACAAGCTCTCTGCTCCAGATCCAGCATCAGCTTGGTTTGCTGAATATGTTGCTATTTTAAACACTGCTCTGCTCCTTAGAACTGGTTTATAGGAGCAGCTCAGGTGACTGTTAGGTGTTTGCCACAGTACACCCCTTCAGTATCAGGTTCTGCCCAGGGTTGGTGTGTGGAGGTTAGGAAGGAAGGGGGAGCAAGACACCCTCATTCTAGGAAGGCAAGTGCAAGTTCAGCCTGCCAGCTCCTCGGTGAGCTGTGGTGTGCAGGTGTGCACCATTTGGACCTGATGATCTTAAAGATCTGTTGCACCCAAGGCAGTTCTGGGATTGTACACCTGGGAATAGAAGGTAGCAGGAGATCTGCTTTGGTACCTGGCACTGAGAAACCTCTGTGTGTCATTCCTCATCTGCTGTGAATGTTTTAATCAATACATTGCTGCGCCAAGCTAGCAAAGGTTTTGTGTAACTTACGGCACCACCGAGAGAAGAGGATCCAACCTTTGATGTTAATAGCATTTTATTAATGTTGCAATACGTAGGTGCCAAACACTTGTATTTACAGCTTTTGCAGTATGTGGAATATTACTGCAGTACGTGGAGTTCTCTGGTTATGCAGGTTGCTTCTACAACCATGACTTGCGTGGAAAAGGCAGTGAAACCAGCTTTTGGATGAAGGATGAATCGAATTCAAAAGTAACTCCTAACAGCTACAGAACTTGAATGTCTGTGAAATTCAAAAATGAAGAAAAATGCGGTTGGAGCCTAAAGGAAGCACTGAGTCTGAACTTACATTTCTGTATTTTCTAGGTCTGGTGCGATGGGGCGTCATCCCGAGCGACTCCCAGACAGTGACGTGCAAGTTGTTACTCATCAGTCAGTTTTGAAAACTCTCGCCCGCTCTGTAGCGGCTCCGTTGGCAGGTTCTTTGGTAAAATGCTCCAGCCACTCTTGTGTCCTCCTAGCCTTCTGCCACTTTGTCCAGCACAAGCAGGGGGGCGAGAATTCTGTTCCTGTTTGTTTCCACGATGCAGCCGTTCAGCACCATTTCATCCAGAATGATGTGCACTCTGTCCAAGTTGAACATGATCTAGAAACGTTTCAGGTTAAGTAAATTCTGCAGAGAATTCAGAGAAAATCTCAGGCACCTTAGTCTCCAAACCAAGTTTACAACGATGGATATGTCTTAACTTACCCTCATTTGTTTGGCTGCATAACAGACCTAGGGAAACCCTTCAACTTGCTTTTTTCTGAACACAGAGGTGTTGACAGTTTGTGGTAGAGAAGCTGAAGCTCCAGCAGTCTCCTGTCTTGGCAGGTTACCACGTTCGTACAAGCAAGGTAAGCTGGAACCTGGGTGGTTAATTTTACTCTGACTGAGCCCCACATCTTGCTGGAACGTACAGTGTTACTGAGGGATGACAACCTTGAATGTGAAGGTGCACACAGTCTGCAATTCTTCTTAGAGAAGTAACTGCCAGTTACCTTTCTGACAATTCTGACTGACATCTTCTGACTGACACTTAGATCTGCTTGAAAGTAGCTTGAGAGGAACAGGAGATGAATCTCACAAAGAAAAGCAAATGGAAATAAATGGTTCATACCTGAAATACTTATTGAAATACATTTATAGTCTTTAAGGGTCACCTAAAGGAAAATCATCTGAAGCAATATGGATTTGTACTACTGTGACATAGGGAATTTGGCTGCAAACACAACCTCTAACAGCATCTGTCTCAAACCAAACAATGACAGCCCTTACTCTCGTGTCAGGCACGTACAAGTCTGCTGCAGCCATCAGTGTCCTGTGCACCCTCTGGACAACTGCAGGGGGTTACTTAGCCAAGAGACTTTTCAGTTGCCATTTATCACCAGAACCCAAAGTGGAAGCAGGCAGGGCCCAGACAGCCTGCTGGGGACATCTGTTAGCTGGGCTCACACAAGTGAAAAAACCCCTCCTCTGCCTGGTTCTCCACCTGCTGCTGCTCTTCACACGTGTTCTGTGCTGTGCTCAGCACGTCCTCCACTCTGACTTCATTTTGCTCCTTCCAGTTCTTTCCTGCGTGAAGTGGGCTGCTGCAAGGAGCTAGCAATGCTCTTCACAGAACTGTCTGAACACATCTTTGAGTGCTGTTCTCTAGACTTTGATGAGAGTCTCTCGACTGCCTTCTCTGCCCATTACGCTATGTTAGACACTGGTTTGAGCTTGGGAAGACAGCCTGGGTTTGCTCTAATCCATGTCCACGTTAGTGGACTCACACTGCGCTCCGTGGAGCTGCACGAGGCAGGTTTCTGAAGGCGTCAGCGTTTTCCTCTGCTCAGCACATAAATCTTAGCTCTTTAGTTTTTAATGTGACTCAGGCATTTAAGAGGACTTCTCTGTTTCATGAGCTCCAGTGCACTAGAGCTCTGGAGTGACAGGTGTGGCAAATTTAGGCAACAGCTGAGGAACCATGTCTGTGTGTGTGTTTGCTCCTCCTAGGCGTTAAATGCAAGTGGTGGGGAGACGACATCTTAAGGCACCAGAGCTGCAACAGTGAGGGCTCACAGAAGCGAACAGTCTTGCACTGAATTCTAGGAGTGGATTTAAGTGAAGCAACATCAACACCTTCGTGCCCGTGCTCCTGGCTTTGAGAAAGGAATCTCTTAATCTGATTTAGAGGCAGTTCAGTGGTGAAAGCCAGAGCCATCGCACAATTCACAGGGTCTAGAAAAGCAGGGCTGAAGCCAGTTCTTGGGAATGTAGAGGGATTTTTCTGTGATCCTTTCTCCTGGATTCAGAAGCCCAAGTCATTGATTCACGTAACGACTGGCCTGGTCTCTTAAAATGTCCCAGGAGAGATGCTGCCTGCCTTACAGCTGTAGAGGCTGGAGGCTGAGCCTGATCTCCCTGGGGAATTCCAAACTCACTTTGCTCCCGCAGGCAGCTTAGCTGAGTTGGTAGCAGCTGCACCTGCTGCCTTCTATTTGAGGTTCTCCCGTCTGCAAAAGATCTTGAGTGTGACAGTCCAGCCTGGCAAGGAGAAGCTCATGTTTGCCGCTGTCCTGGCCACTGCTTCTGCTGCATATGTTAAAAGCTAGAAGAGGGGCCCCGAGCAGCTCATCTCAGCCTTATGTGTGACCACCCTCCTAAGAGATCAAAAGTAAAAGCTTGACCTGTAGGACTGGTGAGAACACAGCCAGTGGCTGTCACCTTCCTCTGCTGTTTCAAACTGGCCTGAGCGCTCTGGGCTCACAACACAGTGATCTCGATTTGTGAACCTGTGCAGAAGGGCAAGTGATTGCCTCGCTGCTCCAGGAAATGCATCTGGCTTGACCCAGAGCACAGCGTGTCGAGGGAGTGTGCAGCAGCCCCCAAGTAACTTAACTACTCGTTGCTCCTATGGGAAGCAGAGAAACTGCAGCTGTGTCAAAAGGATCCTTGTGCATGCCCCTTGTTAATCAGAATTAAATTAGGTGATAAATTTTAGGCCAGCAAATTAGAATCTAAGTCATATTTTAACAACAGACGTGCTCTGAGTCTGAGGGTAGCCCTGAATTGCTTCTACAAGTCAGGCTTGTGTCTTTCTCTGCTGAGCAGCAGGATTGTCCTTAACGCTTGAGCAGTCTCGTTGGTTCCAGAGACAGTCAGTTGTTTTACTCTGCTTGGCAGATTAAAGACCTCAGACAAACTTCTCCCTGTGGTAGAGTTTTCAAGTAAATCAGTGTTTACTCAGTTGCATTCATGTGAGAAGCCTGGATTTCTTTTCTCTAGTACTGTGAGAATTTTTAGGAAGATGGCTCTGCTGCCTTGTTCACTTCAGGCACTGCTCTACAGAGGCCCAGAGGATCTGGGAACAGATAACATTCCATTCAGGTTTGAACAAGTGATGAAGGCAGCTCCTCCTGGCTTTTACACTCCCCCACTGATTCACAGTGCTCCAGTTCCCACAGTGGAGCAAGAGCTGCAGTCTCTCCACACCTTCCCCTTCCTTTGAGAGTCCCAAGGATCTAAAACTCCAAAGACTGGATCAACCAGGACAGGATGATGTGGCAAATTGCCACTCCCACCTTAATTTTCTGCATGGCCTTATTTTAGGAGACAGTTAAAACACACTTGGCACTGCATTTCCTCAAGAGCTGATACCAGGTCAAAGGCAGACTGCACCCACATGTGTCTTCCAGCTGATCCACTCTGCCCAACGTGGTGAAATGAGCTGGCAGTTTCTCTGTAGGGCCATTCTGTGTTAATTCAAAACCCCTGTTTGCTCCACTGCAGCAAACAGTGATGTGTGACTGTTGTCTGCCTGTAACCTGTTCTTGTCATCAGCCCAGAGCCAGGGGTTTGAATGGAGACAGCAATATCATTGGGAAAAGATCTACTGTCTTGGTTTTGGAAGGTCCCAAAGCATTCTTTGCACTCTACTGTCTGGTCAACATCCCAGCTTCCTTGTTTTAGTTCCCTTCACCAGGCTGTTTCTGGCAGTGGGTCAGATGCATGCTCAGACCTTGGCTTTTCAAAACCCTTTCCAGTAATTCTCATGACAGCAGGGTTCCAGCTTGTCATGCTCAGCCACTCATGGCCCAACGCCCTGCCCCAGGAAAGACCTGTGTCTCTGACCCTCATTTGGGCTCATCCTCCCCACCTGTCACAGGGTTTAAAGCCCTGAGGTCATGGATCCACACCCAGCTGAAAAGCAGCAGAGCAAAACCAGTTGGAGCAATTTGCAACAGGAAAAAGCTGCCCTTGGTTTGTGCATGGCCATGTGCTCCACCCTGCGCTGACAGCTCAGGTCCTGTTCCAGTAAGAGCCCTCCCTGCCCACAAAAGAGGGTGCAGGGACATGTGCTGGCTCTGTCCAGAGGCTCGCAGGAACCTCCAAACAAGAGTGGCAAAAACTTACTCATCTGCAGATAAAAGTCTGTACAGGGTTTTCAGGGCTGTCAGCGTAGGCTGAAGGCGAGTCCTCAATGCCTCTGGTGTACAGGAGTGGAGATGGCACCTGAAGTTAGGGTGGCTTTTGGTACTTAGGAGCTGTCCCTACTAGAGGCATTAATGGCACTTCCTGCTGCTGCATGAGTTTTTCTGGTACAAACATACTGAGAGGAAGTAAACGTGATGCAGTCTTGTGCCTCCTTCCCCAAAACCTTACAGAGGAACAGTGTAGTAGGGGAGAGAGGAAGGAGGAAAAGGCAAACTTAGGACTTGCATGTGCTCAGTAACTTCTTTGCATAGAGGCCTTTTAAGATATCTTGGGGGTTTCCAGACAAGTAACTAAGGGTGTGTCCACACTTAGGATTGATAAAGGGCAGCCAAGACCTTGTGATCAGGTAACACACCCAGAAGAACAAACAGCAGCTCTGTGGCTACGAGGCAGATGGTCTGTGGCTGAATATACATTTCCGTCCTCGTGCATTCATCTTTAGCTAGAGATTAGTTGGAGTGGCTTCTTTTTTTAATCTAGAATCACAGTCTGACTATCTTTGCTAACTCACTAGTGACAGGCAAGCTTTAGGCACTGAAGCCCCATTTAGTGCTTTCTGACCATTTCTTCCTGAAATGACTGTGTTGGCATTAAAGTGGTGCCTCTGAGCTCTGTTCTGTTTTAGAGCAGCAGTTTTAAGCTGATCCATAGAGGCTTCCATTTCATCCGTGTTATTTTCCAGTACAAATGGAAGTGTATCCTTATCAACTCTCTAAATAAATTCATCATTCAGCTTTCTTACCACTGAGACACTGTATTTGAAACACATTCTCCCTGAAGAACACAGGTGATTCCCGTGAAGCTCTCCCTGTATCGGCCGTAGATCTGGCCTAGGAGCAGCGGCAGCAGCTAGCTGCAGTGGAATGCAATGTTTTTTTTGGATGGAGACAACATTCTTCACATGCTTGGTCCTGGAGCACCCTGTCTGCCCCTTCCCCTCCCACAAGGGGAATGCAACTATCTGTTTCTTCAAAGAAGTTCTGCCTCCCCAGTTCAGCAATGGAAAAGTCCACTTCTTGTTATTTGCATCGTTCCATGACAGGTACCTGGGACTGTTCGACTGACTCTTGGAAGGAAAGTGGCCATGGTGCAACAGCTGAGAGCTTTACAGTTCACACAGCTGCTGTGAGCGCTGTGGCTACAATGCAGTAGTTCCTTCAGTGGGCAGAGCTCATCAGTGCTCACTGTGCACGAGGTGACTCTGGGGTTCTTCGTGCCTTGTGTACTGTCACACGTGGATGCAGGTACGTGTTGGGCAGGGCGCGCGCTGGACCCATTCACTGCGTCGTGCCCTTCTGACAAACTGGGTTTGCTCTGTGTGTGGCTGAACGGCCTTCAGTGATTATCATCTGTTCTTCATGGGTTTTGATTTCATGGAAATTCCTGTTAGTAAACACCACTTTCAGAATCAACTTAGAATCATGGAATGTTCTAGGCTGGAAGGGACTTTTAGAGGTCATCTAGTCCAACCTCCTTACACAGGGACAACTCTCCTTAAGTCAGGTTGCTCAGAGCCTCATCAAGCCTGACCTTAAATGACTCACTCCAGGGATGATTCCCCAGGCAGCCCCTTCTGGTGATCAACCACCTCACACTCAAGAATGGATCCTGTGGATCTGGACACAAACAAGCAGTGCAGAAACAGGAAATGGTGACAGTCTCCAGCCCAATGCACTGTGGACAGCCTCTGTAACTATGACTTGGCGTTCGCTGTTGCAGACCTTCAGGCAGTACCCCCTGCGGGATTTACTTTGCATCCAAGCTAACTGTACTGAAATAAGTGTCAGTGTAAGACTACTAGGCAAAAGAACTCGTTTAATCCCAGGTAGGGATATTATCTGACGCACTATGAGAGGTGTATCGATGGATTATTGCTTGCGCCGCATTCACAACATCTAAGACAAGTGGACAGTCATCCAGATCTCATACTGTTCTTCTGGGCCTGCTGTTCCAGCGGTCACAAATATCCTAACAACCCACTTCTGCATCGTTACACCTCTGCTTTATGTTTAACATGATGGGTACCTCCCTTCTTTTCAGCAATTTTAAGAAGAAGCTGTTCTTCCTAACTGTGACAATTACTCTGCGCACACATAGCAGGGCCGTGTTTTACTTGGGAACTGTTCCTGAAATGCATCATCCAGAAAAGTGCAGTTCTGAATGGAAGAGCCATCATTTGTGCTTCTCATGTGGTGGGGAGACAACTACCAGGTGTGAGTGCTTCCAGCATGTTCATATCCTCAGCTAAGGCAGTCAAGCACACTCGTATTTTCCAGATATTTATGTTCATGCCCTCGTGCAGAGAAGACTCGTGTACGTGATAAATTTCTATAGGGCTCATTCAGACACCTGTTCCAAATGTTAGTGTTGGTGCATAAAGCACCAGGCTCTCTGACAACGCAAACCAGCAGAGTCTGCAGGAGCTCACTGGGGGTGCGGCAGCCCCCCCAGCTATTAAGTCGACTGCTGGTGGTAACTAAGGGTGTAAGTACAGGAGATTCCCCTCGGAATGAAAACGAGGTGCAGAGGCAGGCAGAATTCAAACTCGTCAGTGCTCCAAGCAATCAAAGATAAAAGGAATCAGGTAATTGCAGCCTCTGAGTGCACAGTGTGTGCACACAGGGGACTATTTTGTGTAACTACTGAGTGGGTCAGGTTAGTCTCTAATTCAGTAAAGCTTCTACACAGCTACACACAGATCGAATCCTTGCCTGGAATAACTGAACACAACGTAGCTATGCCATTGCTTAAGAGTTCCTCCATGCTGAAATGTTGTCCTTGCTCTTTTAGAATACAAATTAATTAATTCCACAGTGGTCTGTGAGTTCAGGAAGGAAATACAGCCAGCATATACACACCCATACATGTACCTTTTAAGTTTAGTGAACGAGATGGTTCCGGTATGCAGCAGACATTACAATATTTACAAAATAAAAGTAATGATTTCCTTGTATTTTTTTAGGGAAGAATGAAGAACTATTAGAAGAAGAACTGCAGAATTTTTTGTGTTCATCACATGTACTCAGGTAACAAATCCTAAGTGACTTTACAGTGTTTGGTCCCAGGGGGCAGCTGTACTTCAGGTGTGTAATTGTCACTCCCTGCATTTAGCCAAGAACAAGCACAGGCTGGAGTAGAGTGGGCTGGGATAGGGAGAACTGGAGGAAGTCTCTGCATTACATTGTCCTGGTTTCATTTTCATGGAATTCAGTATTTTATTTACTTGCTCTTTATGAGTAATTGTTTGAGTGCTGTCTTTTAGTGTTCATTTGTACTGGTTTTAGTTCCTTTTAAAGTTTATATTTCAGTTCATACCCCATCACGTGCATGGAAATGCATCTGTGTGAGGGCAGGGGTGGAAAAGGTTTCTGTGGCAGCACCTGCTTTCCTAAATGATGGTCCCTTCCCAGGCCTTTCTTTCTTTCCAGTGACATAGAAAGTAAAGCTCTCCTGCACTTTCACAAAGCAAGACTGAAGTGCAAACCTAACCTTACAATGATGTCACTGATTTTTGGCTCAAGAGTTTTGGCTGTAACATTCCGTTTGTATTACAGCAGTCATTTCAATATCCATTTCACTGCAAACCTAAAGAAGAAAAGTAAAACCCTCAAGTGATAAGCCAAGCATGAAAGTTCCTTCATGAGCATAACTGTGACATGTGTGTCAGTGGTATCTAGTTGGTTCTAAATGAGCTCTTCCTATCTTACTTTAAATGGTACCTGGCTTATTGTAGTGGCTGAGGGTTTAAAGAGGTGACTCTTGGGAGTAGCAGCTCTGCTTTCACAAAGGTGCCAAAGTGGTGCTACTTACTGTACAAGCAAAGTCTGTGAAACCTCTGCATTGTCCTGTCTGACAGTTGGTGCTGTGAAGACAGTGTGACCGGGAAGACGCCAGAGAAGGGACACAGAGGGGTTTCTGACACTGAAAAGGATACATCTAACTCGGTCTGCAAGGAGAAGAGAAAGACAGCCGTTACTTACAGTTGGATCTCTCATCTCATCATTACACACTAATCACTGAAATGACACTTCCCTTCAGAGGATGAAGAAAGTCTTCAAAGTAGCCATAGTAAGTTCTAGAGTGATTCATATTTCTGATCTGGGCTGTACAATCACGTGCTCTTTCCACAGCACTGCTTTGCCCACCGCTGATGGGTTACCTGCCTTCGCAACAAAAGATAATGCTCTGATCTTTTTACTTGGCAAAAACCACTGAGGTCACCCACAAGTGACAATCTGAGTCCACACAGTGCCCTCTGACTGAGCAGGTGGAAAACCAGAGTGTCTAATCATGCCAGCTCCAGCTCTGTGTTCTCCACTTCTTCTGCAAAAACAGGATGTTGATGCCAAGTTTACAATTTGTATAAAAACACAGTAAAATATGTTGGTGCAGATCATTTAAAAGCAAAATCCAGACATTGTATAAGCCCATGGATGGATGGATAGATGAGAAGGACTGTAACTCTGGGTTTTGGACCCTTAGCACTCCTAAGTATATGCTCCATCCCCAGCAACACAGTTCTTCACATAGTCTTCATTTCCCTTTTAGTCCTGGCCTGGATTTACCTCAAGTAGTTTTACTCATTTAACCCAAACATCTGAGTTAGGAGCCCTTGTGGTCTTTCTGGCAGTCAGCAGAACAGATGGGTATCTCCAACAGTTGACTCGGCACACTTGAGGCATGACTCACTTTCTCGAGATACTCATCCATCTCCACTGCTGGTAATGGGAGCTTTGGGTGACCAAACTTCCAACTTAGATGCCTCAGTTAAATTTAGAAACAATTAATCACAGCCTCAGCAGTTAAGATCTTGCACAGTTGGGGTGGAGCTTCCCTAGTCTCTGCTGAAAGGGGGAATCTTTATCTGCTACCGAGGGAGTTGAGTTTGCTACCGTGGTTTCCAGTCGCAGTCTAACCCTGGTTTTGGGCAGAGCTCCCACTGGTAAAACTATTTCTGTGGTCTAACGCTTGTTCTAATCTGGACTACTTCTAGTCTAAGTCTGTGAGCCTCCACTGAGTGACTCTGCCATTCTTTTTCACAAAAATTGTAGTTTAGGAGCCTGACCAGTCTAAGATTCCTCAGCAATGAAACATAGTTCAAACCACTGCGATAGGTATTCCAGGCAGTTCACAGAGTCTTCCCTGGGCAGCCACGTGAAAGTGAAGGGGATTCAGATCTCACAAGCAACTCCGAAAGCTTTTCCTCTGATTCTATTACTATTTCTTCTGATATCTGAATTCAAACTCTGTAGACCCAATTAGATAAAAATAGAGTCTGTGAGAATGTTTAAAGCTTACAAGTCTAAAAATAATAGATGACTACACGTCTTTCTTGAGCAAGACAGATGTTCTTTCCTTTCCCAGAGTCCCGTCTCCAGTGTTATCATTAGAATTTGAGATTCTGCTAAAATTCTGCAAATCCTGAACACTAATTCCTAACAGTACAGACTGGTACTTTCTGCTCTATAGTTTCTGCCAGAAACCCCAGCTGTAATTATAGACCTCAGCTTCAGTGCTCTGCTGTTTATCGGGTTGTATGTTATTAAAAATAGAACCACAGAATGGATGAGATTTTCTGGTTTCAAGCCTGAAATGCTATGGAAAATACAAAAAACTCTGATGAATTCAGCAAATTTCTAACAGCTCTCAGTGGCTGGGTTATGTACACGGTCAGGGAGTTGCACATACACTGCATTTTTATGTGGAAGAACCACCTCTATTTCTGCTCTGCCTCAAGTGAAGAAAATAGAACTGAGAAGTAGTTGGCAGCTCTGAGCTCAATTAGATAAATGAGACTACGTTTTGTTGTGCATTCCTGTGCTGCCAGGATCAAATTCTATTCCTGGTTATCACTGCTTAGGTTGGGGCTACAGTCAAAACAATTTTAACAGACATTTTAACAGTGAGGGAGTGATAAACTTAGTGCCAGCAGTTTCAGCAGGCTGGTGCGACAGTAGCTGATAACAGCCCTAATGCTCGCCAGGCATCCAAACGACTTTTCCAAGTTTGCCCTTGAATTCACAGAGGAAGCTACTCTGGTACTCAGGGCTGAGAAACCAGTTGCAGACCCTGCATATGATCTCTTGTGTGCATAACTACCAACAGAATGCCCTCAAGCACATGGGCTAGGGAAGAATCTCGCTCCCATTCTCTTTTCTGAGAGGGAGGTCCAACACACTTCTGCACAGACAACTGAAATTGTGCTGAGGCAGGATCTCAGGCAAGTTTGTTTACAGCAAGGTTATCACAAACTACATTAAACAGCATGTGTAGGGATGATAACTGGGATGATAGTGCTGCATCCTCAAACTCTGTAAAAACACTCAAACGAAAATAAATCTCCCACCAAGAAGCGCAGTATCAGTTTAACTGGAGCCACCTCTGATGTTGAATCTCTAATGGAATGACTATCTAGATAATAGCTGCTTTATCAGATATCCACTGTTGCATGACAACAAGATGGGAAGCACAAGTACAGACTGGTTCTGGGGGTGTCATTTGCTCCATCCCTCTGATCTTGTGCAGTGAGAGTGATGTCAGCTCCCTCCTCAATGCTTACACCATCTTCACCATGAATGAAATTCATTGGGGGTTGGAACGATAAGAACCACAAAAAAGAACCATAAAGAAAACCCTCTTTATTTCTTTAAAATGTATAAAATGCCAGTGGCTGATTTAAGAGTAGATGACCCACAGAAATCCCTGAGCATAAGCATATAAAAACATGTTTTTCGAAGAGAACTCTTTCTGGCATTCCTTGTCTGATGATTTATAACCCACACATACTTCTCTGAAAAATGAACTAAAATGGCTTTTTATTTCTTCCTTTTTTTTTTTCCCACAATGGCAATATTCATGCTGAACTATTCAAAACTCTAAATGAATATCAACAAGATTATTCTCCTTTGGACACATCAAAGCTTTGAAAGAAATACTGTGTATCAGATTTGATGTCTCACTCACCACTCTGCTGAAGTATTTGTCCAAAACTTCCACAAAATTATGAATTAGTTCATACACTGCCATTTCATTCTGAAATTAAAACCAGGTGAATATTAAATGAATAGCTAGAAAATATAGTAGTTTATGTCATTCAGTTTGTGGTGTAGAAAAGCCAACTAGAAAATGTCTAAGACCTACAATAAAAGGCACAAGCTTAGGCCAGTGTAGCCAGAGGACAGGTCATTGCCCCATGGAGATAGCAAGAGCAGAGGAGTGCTCAGGGGCAGGAGCTTCAGGCTAGTCACACAAGTACCTGATGGATTTGTGTCACCCAGGCTGCTGCCATCCCACTGCATCCTGTGTTCCCCATCACCCAGGGCAGACACATCCAGCTAACTAGACTATGCCTGCCCATGGTAAAGTCACACTGGCCAGCTGCAGCACACAGCCAGCCTCTGCAGCAGTATGGATGGGAGATCTTTGTAGCAAAGCCAAAACATTTGCCCCAAATCTCATGCCATTATCACTTGAAGACAGTGTGATAGTCAGCAGCTTCCTTTCACACAGAACCACAGAACATTAGGGATTGGAAGGGACCTTGAAGATCATCTGGTCCAATCCCCCTGCCGGAGCAGGACCACCTAGATCTGGTGTGGCCCCAGTTAATAAGCTCTGAATTAACTTCTGAGAAGTGAGAATCATTGTAAATGCTAAAGCTTTGCAGGCTGAGCCTGAGTGCATGAAAAAACAGTGCTTGTACGTTTCACATACCCCCTTTTTAAAAAAATACAATAAATTGGCATCTTTGTAGCTGACAGTATGGAAATGGTTTCTTTGGCCAAGGAGGTTAAAAGCAGTGGGCAGCTGGGAAGTCATCACAGATGAGGCAGCTGACCTGGCTGTGATGGTAACAGTTGTTGAGAAACCCACATAAATTTGTGTTTAATCAGAAATGAATTTAGAAAGCAGAATCAGTACAGGGGTCACAAAAACAAGGTCATGACAACAGTGCACTCTGCTTCTACAAACGCCATCAGACATACCACATTTTTCTTTTATTTTACATAAATGAAAATGGAATTATGTGAAAATGGAATTTCAATGACTCACTGAAATTCCCTAACTGCAAAATTCCATACTGCAGGAAGATCTGAGCCCTTCTTGCCTGCGATAATAATTTACAAGCCTTCATTTCAAGAGAGTGTGTAAGTTCTTACCTCTGTCTCGTTGATGCCCACGACTACAAAAAGGGCTGCATACTGCCGATACACCAGCTTGAAGTCCTTATACTCAATGAAAGAGCACTAAGGCAAAGCAAAACGAGTCAGATGCAGTAGCTGCCATGTAACTGTACGGCAGCACAAAGCACTGGCAGGAAAGATGCTACTGCTTTTAAATGATAAATCTGGGCTATGGAGCGCTGATGGGACTTGGTTGGGGTTACTTCTGGTCCCAGGCGGCACTGTCACCTCGCTCACACTGAGAGAGGAGCCAGCAGATGGTGCTGCTAGACGCTGCTTCACAAGATGCCTCCTCTCTGTTTTCACTCCGGCTTTGCTCAGTCCCCGAAATGGCAGCACACGGCCAGTTCTTTTGGTGAAATCTCCTTTGGGAGATGCTCGTGGTACTTCTCTTAAGGAACTACTTAAGCGAAGCATCAAAATCTAAACATTTATCTAGGAAATTTTCCAACTTCTAAGTTTTTCAACTTCCTTGCAGCAAGTGTGAAAACTTGTTTGGTGTAAAATGCCTAATACAGGGGCCTAAAAATCTGTGTTTTCAAAAGACCCAAGCTTTGGACAGTATTCTGATGATTTGGAAGCCTCTCAAACATTTTTTGTTTAAACTTGAAGTAGTATGCCATCCAGCAAGGCAGCAATAGCACAGAATCAAAGAACATCAGGGATTGAAAGGGACCTCGAAAGCTCATCCTGTCCAATCCCCCTGCCGCAGCGCGATCACCTAGACCAGGCCGCACAGGAACACATCCAGGTGGGTTTAAATGTCTCCAGAGGAGACTCCACACCCACCCTGGGCAGCCCGTTCCAGTGCTCTGTCACCCTCACTGTGAAGAAGTTCCTTCTCACATTTATGTGGAACCTCCTATGTTCCAGCTTACCTATCAATCTCTATCATATAATCAATAACAGGATAAATGATTCTATGAAATAAATTCTTCCTTGACTTCAGAGCTTCTTCAAACAAACAGGAGGAACCTTCATGACTGTGACACAGCAGAATCTCTGTAAGCCTTGGAAGAATGTATTTATTCAACACAGAATAACAGTTCAACAGACTGAACCCACAATCTAGAAACTCAGGTTATTACTTCATGGGTACAGATGAAATAATGACCTGCAGTGGAAGCTGATGTGTCTCAGAATTATCCACAGCAAAGATGTGTGATGTTGATAAAACAAAACAGCTGGAGGAAAACTACAAAACTTACCTGGTCCTTTGCACGGGAGAGACAGTTCTTAGTAACTTCAGCTTCCAGCACTGTCCGTTTATTGATGTCAATGTGCTCGTAATACCTGGACAGCCTTGTCTGACCTTTTTTGTTTACCATAAGAAAAAATTTTATCATGTCTTTTTTTGATGCTCTCAGCAGCAGGTTTGAATATGGGGTGCAGGAGTCAAGGAGACTATTTCTGTGAAGGAAAACAAACAAACAAACTAGTCCAGATAGGAGCTACAAAAGGCTTCTTAAAAGCTGGCCAGCCCAGATCCACATACACATAAGACTGAGTTAATTGCTAAAACATAGAATAAGGGGGGGGGAAAGTCTAATCTTTTGCATGCATCCCATCAGTAGAAGTTCATCTTTTCCCCACACAAATAATCCTAAACTATCTAAGAAAGAACAGTCTATGCATTACTGGGTAATTTAATTTCTTTGCAGGGTTTGGGGGATACAGCTGTAGAATATAAATGTGCTACATGCGAGGAACGGTGAAAAAAAGCTGTTAGAAGGAGCACGGCATCTATCAGAATCTGCTTGCTAAACAACCCAGATCTTTCAGCTTTTGAAGAGTATGCAAAAAAAGGTAAACTGAGATGTAATTTTTTTGAAATAGAAGTTCCGAGTTGTTTTCTTTAATGTCAGAAAACAGTAATTGTAATGTTTTCCACATGACTCTCTATTTGGATCATAGACTTATTGGCCCAGATGCTCTTGAGGTTTATGCACTAGAAATAGAGTAACTACTACATAAGTTCTTTATTCCACTTCTGAGGAGCTGCCCTTTGCCTGCTTGAAATATCCACTTCTATGTTCTATGTATTTGGTTTTCTTCTATACCACAGAATCACAGAACAACAGGGATTGGAAGGGACCTCGAAAGATCATCCAGTCCAATCCCCTCAGCACAGCTGGATCACCTAGACCAAGTAGCACAGGAACACATCCAGGCAGGTTTTAAATGTCTCCAGAGAAGGAGACTCCACAACCCCCCTGGGCAGCCTGCTCCAGTTCTCTGTCAAATGTAGCTTCACTAATTAGACTTGATAGTGGGAATTTGTTTCTCTACTGACACCTCCAGGGATCAGGAATCAGTCCTCAAGGTGAATTAATCTGTTTGGGGTTGTGACAGTCTCAGAGCTTTCTCACCTCCAATAGGCAGGTGAAGTCTCCTCACAACAGAGCAAGAGCCCACTTCTGTAGATTTTCTCTCACAGAGGTGTCCAGAACACCAGACAGTGCTGCAGTGGTGGTGCAGTCAGCTTGTCCAGTACAACCCAGGCTTCCAAATGAGCAAATGGGTCCCTATGAGAGAGAATGAACAAACCAGGTCATTAAGACACAAAGGACCCAGATGGAAATATATGATGGTCACTGTTGGTAGTTCAGGCTGACATTTATGACTAAATGGGAGAGGACCATCTATACAATCTTTTCTGAAGTTATGAGTTGCAATAGGAAGAGAGGTCTTACTAAGCTGAGGCATAAAGAAAGGTGTAACAGTGAGATGACTTAGTTCTTTGGTACAACCTTTCAAGAAGTAAGAGTAAGAATGAAGGACTCCTTCCAGCTCACAATGCAAAAAATGAATCACGCTGTAATGGAGGTAGAATCACAGGAGTACTCAAACAAACTACCTGTAATTTATGTAGGGAAGAGGCTCACCAGTAATTTCTGCATTTCCCCCCATCCCCAAAGACAGCTTCCAAAATTTTAGCTGCCAATTTTCTGTATATAAATGGCAGCAAAAGCAGCTTCATGCTGGAATAAATTTCCTTTTAAATTTACAAAAAGCAGGAAAACATAGCTGTGGAATTTGACCTTAACATCAGTGCTAAAATATCTTATGGGGGTCTTTATTTCCTATAAAAGTAGTTCTGAGAGACATCAGTTGTAGAAGTAAAGATATTTGCTTGCAGAATTTTGAAAAAAAAAAAAAAAGTAAGCCACTAAGTTTTGTTTCACAGAATCACAGAACATTAGGGATTGGAAGGGACCTCGAAAGACCATCCAGTCCAATCCCCTGCCACAACAGGATCACCCAGACCAAGTCACACAGGAACACATCCAGGCAGGTTTTTCCACAGAAGGAGACTCCACAACCTCCGTGGGCAGCCTGTTCCAGTGCTTCGTCACACCCACTGTGAAGAAGTTCTTTTTCATATTTATGTGAAACCTCTTATGTTCCAGCTTACACCCATTGCTCCTTGTCATATCATTGGATGCCACTGAGAAGAGCCTGGCTTCATCCTTCTGACACTCACCCTTTCCATATTTATAAACATTAATGAGGTCACCCCTCAGTCTCCTTTTTTCCAAGCTAAAGAGACCCAGCTCCCTCAGCCTTCTAACAAAGTTTATTTCTTCTCCTTTCACCTTGGCTTTCAGATACAGGCAACATGCTCAATTAGTTTTGCAAATGTAAGATGAAAAAAAACCTGTGAAGTAACAAAGGAAAAGCGCATCTCTGTGTGTTGATGGGTGCAGTTTGTCAAGTTTTATGTATGTATTTGAGCAGCTACCTTTAACGATCAATAGCTGGTACACTGATGACAAAGATAGTGCCATTTCTTCTGTCACAACTCTTACGTGTGTCTCCATATGTTCTCACGCACACGCCTGCTGTGTCTGTGCTCATACACACAAATTATGATGCCTCTCTGCACACAGGATCAAATGGTTCAGGGGAATCAGTGACAAGATGCAAGCTTTTCACATCTCTGCCATTATTTTGCTCATTTTGGTAATGAAAAGACAGCACTATCTGAAGGCTATTTGTCAGAAATGAATAGGCTGGCTCATTCCAGGTCACTGGACAACTCTCTGCATCACAAATGTGCTTAGGAGCACAAGACGGGAAGGGGCTATCGAGATGGTGATGAACTGTCAGGTCCAACTCTTCCCATCACAGTCAATCATGCATTACAAATTCTGTCTGGAATGGCCTACGGTATAGGCTCTGTGCCTACCTGATCTACAAGACTCCTACAAAACTCCACAAAGACTCCCTAAAAACTAAAACTTCAGAGGATATTGCTTGGGTCACCTTCTGGAGTGACCCAGGAGCAGTCTCCTGTGTTTCCTTTGGTAAACACTTCCCCTGTCAGAGCAATCTGGCCTGCACACAAATGACAAACAGTTTAACTACTGTAATTTAAACACCCGCTGTTACACAGTGTTAGATCTCACCCACATGAAAGTATCTCCCGCAGATAAATATCTATGAGAAAAACTGGTATCGTGACTGGCTTGTGTGACTCACACTGGTAGACTGATGGGAGTGTGTAGTCTTTGATGACTTGCAATGGGATGGCTTTAACTTGTTCTAAACCAACATGTATGCAGAGGACTAAGGACCTGGGCTCATGAGGAGAGGTGCTGCTTGATTTTGGTGTGCCCTGTGCCCAAGCAGGCTCATCCTCCTGCTTGTACAGGTAACTCCAGCCCTGTACTTCTAGACAAAATGAAACCTGCATGGTTTGCTTCGAAATGCTGAAACACAAACCATGATGGCTCAGGAACTGTTTGCAGGACGTGCCAGCTCTGTAGGCTGCACAACCACGAGACGCCTCAAAGGAAGTTGTCCCTGTTTGTGAGTCACAACCCTAAGTGCCAACTTTTCAGGTACTGGCTGAGACCTCTTAGAGAGGCAGAGCCTGCAATACCTGTTCTGCGGATAAGAAGGTCGTAAGTCTCCAACACGGCCAATCCAGCAGATCCTACATGCAGTAATATGAAACAGACTTGAAAATATAATTTTAATTAGTTTTTCAGGAGACACAAGCACTCTGCATTAATTTAGTCAGACATTTCATGGACATTTATATGTACTTTGACATAGGCGTGATTAAAAAAGAAACACGATGTGAGACTGAGACTTCTTGCAGTGCAGTGGCCATTCAAATTAGATGTGTGTCTCTTAATACAAAACCACTGTAGTCCTTTTCCACAGTTTAATTTGCACTACACTGTTCTGCAACTCTAGGACTCTCAGCTAAAATGTAAATAACAGATCAAACCTAGCAAAAAAGAAATGCATGACTGTGTTTTTGCAGAGCTGCTTCTCCAAGAGTTAAAAATAAATGTTAGACACAACTACAAGCAAATAATTTCCTGCACCATCCAACTCAAACTGATTTCTGGATGCAGAGGTCTAATGGCACTTTGTAGCAAATGGAGCATAAAACAGGTTAAACTGGAATTAAAGCATCGATGAAAATTAAAAAATGGTTACATAGTGGAGGCACAAGCAGATAACAGCACGTGAACCCTATTTCTGGTGTGTATCTCTTTAGCCTCCTGACTATGAATTTATGGTACAGAAATACATAGCTGTGCTGGTCTCACAGAATCACAGAACATTAGGGATTGGAAGGGACCTCGAAAGATCATGCAGTCCAGTCCCCCCACCACAGCCGGATCAACTAGATTCAGTCACACAGGAATACATCCAGGCAGGTTTTAAATGTCTCCACAGAAGGAGGCTCCATAACCTCCCTGGGCAGCCTGTTTAAAGGGTTAAAGGCAGAACACTCCAGTAGCAAATGAAGACTGCTCACATCATTGATACTCTTCCTCTTCCTATTTCTGCTCTGACCATGAGCAAGGCTTTGATAAAAACCATGCACAGAGTTAACATCAGCCATTTTTGTGTTCTAGATCTTTTTTATTACACACATAATTCATCCAAAGAGGAAACAACTATGTCTACGTAGTTTTAAAATAAAATACAGTGTTCAACATCAGGATCAGGGATTTTTAAAAAGAAACCTTTTTAATCTAGGGAAGTCAGAGAGGAAGGAAAGAGGAAAACAGTTTTCCTTTGTGGCGGAGTTGTCAAAATGCAGGCTGAATATAGTAACGGAATTGCAGTGACTCCCATATACTCGGGAACGTCCCGTAAGATTGGAGTGAAACAAAAGGCTAAACTTGTTATGAGATAAGGCTTAATTTTTAGCAATGATTTGATACTGTCAGTAGACAATGAAAGAAATCAGATGAGGTGGCAAGGAGTTGCATTAGATTGGCTAATGCATATGGAATCAGGAAGGCCATAGCATGAAATACTAGTAGGAAATGATTTAATGAGAGGAAAGACTGGATAAACCAACTGAAAGAGCAATACACAGCAATATTCACTTGAGGAGAGATTAGCAGTGAAAGGAAACAGCAGTACCGTGAGGAGCACTGTTTGTTTTTTCAGTAATTACCAGAGTTCCAGCTCTGTCAAGATGAGCCCTGTTTAGGAAACTTTCCATTCTCTTATTGAATGAGTACTGAACATGTGAGTGTTTTGAGGAGCGTCAAAACCAAACTCAGCTGTACCCACAAATGGTGACCTTCAAACCATTGCAAACAAGACGTGGTGATGGTCTGTAAATATTGCATTTCAGAGCAGGGTTTGTAACCGAGGTAATTTCACCATATCCAAACAACAGCATCAAACACGCCGCTGCTGGTAAACCCCAGCCAGAGGAAACAAACCGGCAGTTCCCTGCATAAACCTCCTTCACCTGGAAAAGGCTTTTGGACAGCCAGCGCCGCATTTCCCACTGGGATTGGAAGAGACTTTTAGTCCAACTTTCAACCCAGCACTGCCAGGTCACCCTCAAGCCATGTCCCTAAACACGAGGTCGACCGGGACGGGCTGAATGTCCAAGAAGGGATGGATCCCTTGGAGGGGATGGATCTCTAGGAGGGGCTGGATCCCCGCTTATCAGTAATGCCACACTACCAGTCTTCCGGAGAGAGGCCATAACATTACTAAATCTAGTCCTAGACCACCTTTTTGCGAGGGAAATTCGGCGTTTTAGGGATTTCAGCCCTTTAACCCCTGTGCGTGCAGCAGGCCCGGGCCCGCTCCTCGGGGCGGGCAGGGACACACAGGGCCGGCAGCGAGGCCGAGCCCCGAGATGCGGCCCAGGACGTNTCCCCTCACACAATGGACGAGCACCCCGGAGGAGGCGGTGGGATGGCGGCCGCACCGAGACCGCAGCAGCCGCCACTACCGCAGGCGGGTGGGAACATGAACCTGCCGGCGGGTGGGGGCTGCGCNACCTCCCTCCTGCGCACGCGCCTTGTCCGCTGGGAGGAGGAGGAGGAGGAGGAGGAAGGGGCCGAGGAAGGAGGGGGCAGCCATTTCCCGGCGTGCGCCGCGCCGCTCTCTCTCCCGTCCCCTCCCGCGGGTGGGTGGGNGCAGCCGCCAGGCCCCGCGGCCCCGGCGGGTCAGGAGGCGGCGGGCCCCGCCGAGCTGTCTCGGCCGCAGCACTACACGATCCCGGGCATCCTTCACTACATCCAGCATGAGTGGGCCCGCTTCGAGATGGAGAGAGCGCACTGGGAGGTCGAGCGGGCCGAGCTCCAGGTACATGGGGCGGAGGCGGGCTTGGCGTGGGGCTGCGCTGCCCGGCCCGGCAGAGCCCAGCGGGACCCCGAGGCCGAGCGGGTCAAGGCCGGCACCTGGGCGAGGCGGCGGGGCCGCAGCCCCTCCCGGCCCACGGCGGGCCCTGCTCCCTGGGGCAGCCATTTTGGTTTTTAGCATGGCGCCCGGCGGGCAGCCCCGGCCCCGCAGGCAGCTCCGGCCCCGCAGGCCTCTGGTCCTTGCTGGCGCTGAGGTGCCCGGGGCAGGGCGGGCGTGGGGCTGTGTTGGGACAGCTGCAGTCGGTCCTTCGGCGCGGTGACCCCAGGGCAGCCCCGGGATGGGTCACAGGGAACGGGAGCTGTCGGGCCTGCGAGGGCGGTGACTGCTTGGGACTCAGCGAGCGGCTCTGGCGGGAGGAGAGTGCGCTGCGGGGCGGTGGAAGTGAGCGCTTGACCCCCACGTTGAGCAGGGGAGGCGAGGAAAGGGCTCAGGTACAGCTCAAGTCAAGGACTTGACTGGGCGCTGTGGTCTGAGACAGGTGGAGCCTGTGCTCGCCTTGCTTCTGTCTTGTTCTTTTGGAGATGCAGCCACGAGGAGTTCGTGGGCCCGAGGGTCCACAACATGGCCATTTTAATGGGCATCGAAGTACGAACTTAATCTCAGGAACAGAATTTTAATAACTTTAGGTTAACGAGCGAATGCTGAAGTTCCAGTACAGATCTTTTGCCATTAGTGTTTGCTTTTAGTAATAGAAGGAGGGTACCAGTACTGATTGCTTTTGTATATAAATATAAACCCATGCTTAGTGGTGGCTCAGTGGTGTCATGTTTAAGGTTGGACTTGATGATCTTCAAAGTCCCATCCAATCAGAGGTACTCAGTGATTCTGTGACTGTTACAGAATATCATTTGTCTGTGGATTATGAAATCCACCGAGGTTTCTGTATAGGAGTCATTCTCTTGTAGAACTGAAATGTAGACAATAGCACTTCACAGGCTTTATTGCTTGCTACGTATTTCTGGTGAGTTTTGTATTGAGTGCTTACTGTCTTGAAGCAGCCTTCCACCAAATTGCACTGTAATTAGAGTTTTTAATAGCGTGCTGCAACACAACATACAACAGCAGCCAATGTTGGCAAGCCACGTACTTTGAGATTTCAGAACCAAGAACTATACCTGAGCCTAGGCAGTTTTTTTTGGACTTGTCATCTCTATAATAGTGTAATTGGCACTATTTTTATTCCAACTATAATCAAGAAAGAAGGTTTAAAAACCTCTAAGGGAAACAAATGAAGAGGTTTTGCCACTTCCTTCACTTACCGCCTGTCTTACCATTTTAAGCCTTGTGGGACAGTTGGACTTTGGTGAGACAACTGTGTTGGCTAGTGCTAGTCATTAGTGAGCAAAACCAGCTTGGAATATTTGCTCTACATATGGGCTCATTACTTTCAAACAAAGTACCTCATTCTCTAATGCAAAGCTCAGTTGTAGACTTAGAAAGCTGTGTCTGACTGAAAAAGTGCTGCTGGGAACTCATGTGCCCTCTGGACATGGTGATGCTTTCTTGCCAAGTCTTCTGCTTTTGTTTGTAAATTGCTGTTTGTCATCCATGGCTGCACTGGTTCACTTGCTTATTTCTGAAGGGACTGGATCAGCTCTGACCCTGGCTATATGTGTGTTGATTCACTCTACCTCATGTGGGCATCAGGTCATGGGACAGCAATGGCATCATCAGTGCTCACAAGTGAGGGTGGGGTTTTTAATAGCCTTAGAAGCCCAGGATGGGAATGGAGGAGGGCATTCATTATCTTTGGGTTTTAAATGTCAACCTGTACACTGGTGAAGACTAATACAGGAATGTGTTGAGAATATTTTTTGTAGAGATGTGTTTACCAAGTCTGCATTTGTTGTTCTACAACTCACATTCTAAAGTCTCAGTGTATTTTGTGACTAATAAAGCATTGACAGTTTTGTTCATTGAAACTGCTGGGAGTGTTACTCATCTGTGTGATATATGTGTGAGGTGTTTTTTTTATGATTGAGGTGTTCTGGGTTGAAAGGAAAAAACCCACTTCTGTAGCGTGACAATAGATAATTAATACAGAAGTATGAGTGTTGGATAGTCATTGTTTCCCG
Organism: Rhinopomastus cyanomelas; assembly: GCA_013400115.1. Taxonomy (NCBI): domain Eukaryota; kingdom Metazoa; phylum Chordata; class Aves; order Bucerotiformes; family Rhinopomastidae; genus Rhinopomastus; species Rhinopomastus cyanomelas. Next base: position 1,454,547 of record VXBP01008282.1, on the reverse strand, counting down.
CTTGAGGAGTTAACTTGATAATTTTGCAATGATGGTCTATGCAGGTTTATGAAGTTGCAAACCCGAATTACTTGGCAATACATGTGATTTTATTTACATGTCCTGAATTTGAGATTTATTCTTGCAAAGAAAAAGATACTTCCTTATCTATGGCATGAAATTAATGGGACTCCTGAGTAGCTGCCACACCTGCCTGTTTCTTTTAACCTCCTGTGTAGTTTTAAGTGACTGGAATAATTGCCCACCCCTACTAAGAGTGCTCTTTGGTATAGGGATGATGGTGCAGGGAGAGGTTATCTGCAGTAACAGTTTATTCTTTTTTTGATCTTGCAATGATGTCCTCCTGCCTGTCTATGGGACGTATTTTTATGAGGTACACATTACTTCATCTTGGGGTACCAGAGCCGGAATGACTGATAAAGGGTCTCAGCCCTTTGCATCTGAAGAAGTCCTGTGCTAGTAGACTTAAGTCCACATTGACATCAGACTTTGAAACTTAGATGTTAATAATTTTACACTGTTCTTACGAGCTCTTCAGGCAAATGGCTGTTCTGCCTCTGTGCACTAGTGAACAGCATTATTATTTGCCTATTCTGTATGTGCATATCAGTGTCAGGTACAGAAATGTTAAATATCAGGAGTATAGTACTTAGCCATAGTACACTTTTTTTTTCCCTTTCACTTGCAGTGCTGGCTGCCACAGTAACTTGTTTAGCATTTACTCACTGCTGTGTTGAAAGGAAATAGTCTGCCCTTGCATAGTGTGGTGGTCGCTTGAAGTAATAGGCTGGCTCTGTTCTGGGAACTAAAAGAATGATTTTCACTGTCAGTGTTGTGTAATTTTAACTGTAACTTTGATCTGTTAGTGTAATGACCTTGATGTCGGTAGCTGCTATACTGGGGTAAAATCAAACTGTTTTCTAAGATGCCTATGCACTTCAGAGGAGTTGAAGCAAGCCTATAGTGTTGGATGCTATGTTTTCATTAGAAGTAATTGTTATCCTTTAGGAGTTAAGTGGCCTCTTAATTTCAAAAAAAGAAACATGGGTGGGAAAACACTGGATATGTGCTATAGAAACTCTTGGAGAAGAGAGATAAAGTGTCAGAGAGGGGACATGGCAGAAGGGAGTGTAGGACAACTTTTGGCTTTTGGGTGAAAGTTAGAGGTCTGGTTTTCTTTGGGGCTTGCAAACTGATATGCCTGGAATAAAGGTCTCAGTTGTGTAGTTTCTTCGTGTTTTTCTGAACAAGGTAGAGATTGAGTGCACTCTGATGCTTCAAAATCACAAGAATGTGAAAGAATTAAGTCAATAATACTTCTGAATGTTTTAATGAACAGGAAGAGTAATCAAGAAATGTAAATACTCAGAACAGATTATATACAATTTCAGTATAAAGCATATGGGTCGTTTTGACTCCTGCATAAATATTAATATGGTTAATACGTTTTCTGTCATATAAAACAACAGCTGTAGTGACATACAACTGAAGTTCCTTGTGTATTTAATTTAAAAAATGCTCTTTATCTCAAATATTCAGTGACATTATGGGGGCATTTTGTTTTCTAACATTTTGTTAGAAAAAATCGCAACGAAACAGCCTACAGATTGCAGATTTTTCTCGCATGCTTCCATTCCCCTCTTTGTTGGGCTTGGAGACAATTTCATTAAGGGAATTCTATTAACTTTGGGAACCTCATAAATGCTACAGAATTGCATCCCAATAAGATGCAGAAAGAGATGTGTATCTTCTTGGGAATCTTTCAGATCTGATGTGATTAGCTAAATTAGGTACTTTACATGGAGTTGTAAATATGTAAAGAGCTGTGGATGTGTTAATGCAGTGAACTAGATCACAGAACTAGATCATTGAACGTTTTGGTTGCGAGAGGTCCTTTAAGAAGTTCAGTTGTTAACCCAGCATGTTCAGGGTATAGATAAACTCCTGCAGTGTTCTTAGTAGTTTTCAAAGCTTCAGTGTTTACAAAGTGGTGTATGTTTCAGTTACTGAAGTAGTGGTTGTATGTTGTTGGTTTACCTTGAGGCAAGTTTGAAGGGGTTGATAGCATTGGAAGTGTTTCTCAGAGTTGGAGGGAGAATTAATTCTTCTGATAGCGTAGACTAAACCTTGCTTTTGGCAAGCAATTCATTTTGGTGATGGATTGGAAGTGGTTATGAGGATTGTAGAATGGTCGTTAGTTTGGTAGGGAAAGAATTTGTTTCTCAGTCAGCAGCTAGGAAACATGAAGTAAAATTTTGTTCTTTCAAAAAACCCCCCAAACCTTGGCTTTTCAGGAATTAGTGGAATTTTGGGCAGGGTGGTGTTGTAGATGTTAAAATATTCTTGGGTCAAAAAGCATTGGGATTAGTCCATGAACGAGAAGTCCCTGGGGTTGTCTGAATTCAAAGATCCTGTCTCTGGTTCAAGATACTTCTGATTTACAAGTCTTTGGAGAACTGGAATGTTTTCTGAGGTTTATTCTTCTGTTTTTACGCTGCTCCCATGGAGCTGCCTGTTTGCCTGTGGTTGGAAATGGCATACTGAGGTTGGTGGTCTGTTGGTCTGACCAGACGTAGCTATTCTTATGCTCTCATAACCAGTGAGAAAGCTTTGAAATGCTTTGCTTTGGTTGTTTGATAGTACATTTAGTGCTGTTTTAATACTGGCTTGCTTAAATAAGAAACCTTGATTGATGTTAGGGGCATTAACTGTGATAGAGCGTGCAGTGGTTCCAGGCTGGAAATGCCAATGCTTTACTTGTGAAATGCACAGAATTTTAACTGTGTGCATGTTTATTCATCTGTTCCAGGTGATTCAGGTTGAAATATATGCACAGATATGATGCAGTGCTGTTTCACACAGAATTGCAGAATAATAGATTGAAAGGGATCAAGATCTTAGAGCTGTATCTCAGTATTTATTAAATTAAGCTTAACTAACTGCCAGAGCTTTCTTTAAGAAAATCCAGAGGACCCTTAATCCACACTCACCAAAAATAAAATTAAGTTGGTTGTGAAAAGTCAATCAGCACTCTCAGTTGTGATGTTTGCAAATGCCACAAGGTGTGTGGGTAATATATGCAGCTGAAATGGCTGATATCTCTCTGTGTGAGTTGTTAGGATACTTGCTGTAGCAGCGGTGTGGAAATATCTCTTTGTGTACAAATACAGGTTTATTCACATAATGATTTTTTTTTTCAATATAAAGCCATGTATGTGTAGAGGTTAAACCCCAGAAACTTGTGTCAATAGTTTTTCTAAGCTAATGTTGGAAACAGCTAGAGGTTTTGTAGAGTTAAGTCCCTTTTGCACTTTAAAGCACTACACTGAGAATTCTATGTGTTTTGGGTAGAGAGCAGTTAGATGTAATCAAGGGTTTCCTTGCTGTGTGTTTCCATAAGCAGTTTAGTCAACTGTGTTAGGGTCAGGTAGCCTCTGATAGAACTTCAGGTACCTCTTTAGTGAAAGTTGGAAGTCTGCTCTGCGTTCATATGGGCACATCCTGCCTTCCTCGTAGGCTTCTTGGCAAGACTTCCAAACTAAACATGTGCAGAGCTGCTTCCTTTTATTTGGTGAATAACCTGTCAGAAAAGATCAGTCTGTTAATTTAAAGGCCGTGTACCTGAGTTTGCCTGAAAAAATACACAGATTTGAAGTAAGGAGATTTCTTGACATAGTTAAAGGTAAATAAGATTTTCTCTTATGAAAAGAAGGTAGGTACATTGTTAGTATATTGATTCTTTTGCTACAGAATTGAGATGCTCTTTGTGGTTCTAAAGGACTAGAATGTTTCATTGTAAATAACCCCCAGTGTTTTAAGTGTGTTTTGATAGATTTATTTTAAAAACATTTACCTGGATAGCAGTGAGATTTATGTACAAGAAGATACTGCTCCATAGAGGAGTAGTGGAATTTTCTCTGGAAGGTATTGTTCCTCAGTAACTCCCTTCTATTAATGCTTAAGATAAGTGTTTAGATTGTGTATCATTTATGCTTTCATAAATTATTATTTGGAATAAAGTCACGCCTACTTAGAAGCAGTGCACAGAACCTTTATGTCATGATGGTTACTCTGGTGAGTTTTTCTTTCAGACACAACCCAAAAGTGTGTGACGGATAGGTTACACAGCTTCTTGTTGAAGGAGGACTTTGTTTTTAACACTGGATCTGTGTTTTATTTCTTGATTTCATTGCCATCACACCTATGCATATTTATTGGCTCTTTGAGAAATCTCCCTTCCGGGAATCTTTTTTGGAGGGTGAAGCTTCTGGTGGTTGAATAATTTCTTTGACACCAGAGGTAGGATTTGAGATACTGGAGATATCCTTTGTTCTTTTGTCAGTTAGAAAGTTGGGAGAAAGTGATAATGATGTCTTTCCTAGAGAGTGGTGAGGGAAGTTGGATCCTATGGTAACAAATTGAGTAACAAATCTTTGGGACAAATGTGTGACCTGCAAGAGCTTTGTTTGCCTATCTGCTTATTTTTTTGTCAATTGGACCTTTTTTGAATGGAGGAATGGCTCAGCAAGATAGTAATGGTGTTTTCTGCCTTCATCTGTGCAACTTCAACAGGTATATAAAGCTAATTATGGAATTGTTTATTCTGCAGGACTAGTCCTGAGCTACAGTGTAAATTCAAGCAGGCTGTAGGTGGCTTCTGCCACTACAGGATTTTATAAAAATGGCTGATTAGCAGTAACTTGTTAGCAGTTGAGGGTAAAAATATGTTTTTCTGGCTTCAGGGTAAGTTCCATTTAATGCTGCTGAAAGCATTCGTGGCTTTTTTTTTTTTTTGATGAAGGTATTGTGCATGCTTATGTTATGCACTGATGTTGAAAACCCCCTTGGCTTTACACCAATGACAACTCTAAGAAGCTGTAGAATGCTTGGGTTTAGTTTGTAACTTAGAATTGTGGTTTGCTTCTGTATGTGAATTTTTTTTTCCCCCAGGTGAATACTAGAGTTATTTGCTTGATGCTAAGTTTACCAGCAGACAGCTTCAGCACATTGAAATATCACAGTAGATCAAAGTAGAGAGTAAGAAGTGCTAACAAGCACTTCTAGTAAGATGTGTTCTATTCCATTGCTTTAGCAAGAATTGCGCATTTGGATTGGTAGAAGGTAGGACTACTGGCTGCCCTGACTCTGGTTAAGTGGTGTAAATTAGAGAGCAATGGCATGGTTGTGTGCCAGGAGTCTACATTAACATTTAGGAGGTGCAAAGTACCCATTCTGTGTCAGCTTCCTGTGCTGCCTCCCTTAAAACACAGAACATTATACACTTGTATTTTAACTGTCTTGCTTTTCATAAATTTTTTTTCCCATTGCCTTGATTATATTCAATCTGATATTGTCAGCAGTGCCATTGCTTTGATGCAAGGCTCTTAAGGTCTGTGGTACTGTACTGTTTTATTGGTGTATGGTTGGCTTCTAGTTTTAACTCTGTAGTGGTTTTTTGCTTTCTGTTGTTTGTCCCTTGGGAACGTGTGTTACTGACCTGCAGTTGATGAGCATTGACATGAATGTTCATCACTAGAACAGTTTAGGTCAGTTCAGGTTGCTGTGTTATACTTCCTCCTTCTATATTCTTAAATAGTAAATAGATGTTCCTGGTTTTGGAAAGGAAATGCACATTGCTGACAATATTTACCATACTGTGATTTTTTTTTTTTCCTTCCCTTTCCAGCCCATAGTAGTTGCAAGGACTTGCTGTAATACAAAGTGTACAGCTGCACTATGATTTCAGTGCTCTTGTACTACATCCAGTAATAATGAAGATAATGAGCTTAATATTCTTAGCTCTACTTAGAGCTTCAGTAGACACTTAATACTAACTGTGACACTTTATTATTAGCTGTATAACTTAACAATGTAACTTTATCTTAATGGAATAATGTACTGGTACAGTGATGCTTACATTAGAGGTATTTTTAATCTTGTCAAGTTCAAACACTCTTTTGGTGTATCAATGTATAATTAATCCTATTGGTTGTGTTGCTGATTTTCTTGTAAAGAAAAAAATTTTTTCTTGTTTAGATGTGTTTGAAAAAACAGCTGTTTATAAGGCTGTACATGGATCTTTTTCGATAGAATTGGGCTGAGGTGTGTAACTGTTTTATGATTTGGGAAAGATGTTACTTGAAAGGTTCAGGCATTTAGGAGAAGTGAAAATATAGATAACAATGACAGAATAAAAACTTATGCTGCGATAAGCATGCTGAGTTGCTTTATGCCAGTAGTGCTGAGTTTCCTGCTAAAAGAAATTCATAAAACCCCTGAATGATCTGTGGCTTTATAAATGGGAGCTATAAATGTAGAATTTGAGAAGTGATTTCTGTCTTGTGATCTGTGCAGAACTAGCAAGGTCAACATTGCAATATAATGTTCCATTCTTTGGTAATAAATTTGAAAAGAATGTTGGAAATTTGACATTAAATGGTTTGAGCATGCTGGAAGCAACGTCTTGAAGAGTGATCTGTTTAGAAGTCAGTCTTGCTGGCTAATCAGAAAAGTCTGAGATACAGATGCCTCACTGGGTTTTATATGTATTCAGATGTGTTATAATTTAAAGTAGGTAATTGTTTAGTTTAAAGTGTATGACACAGCAGGCTGGAACTTCACCTTAAAAAAAGAAATTATCTCAATGAGGGGGTGTAGATTATGTACCACATAGAGGTGTGAAGTTGGGTAGCTGCACTTTGAGGGGGTGGTGTAGAACAGCCAGAGAAATAATCAGACAATTGTAAAACATACTGAAATTTTTCTACAGTGAAGAATTATGACTCCTTTCCACATAATAGGCTGAAGAAATATAAATTAATTCAAATAAGCCATCTGTTACTGTGTAGTCTAATCTGTGATTGAATATAAAATCTGTGTGGTTGAAAATAAAAAGTGTTGTGTATTGCCTACTTTGGATGGAAAAAGCTGCATATTCTCTAAATGAAATGACAGTACAACGTATGTATATATAAAAGTACATACAGCCACACGAGCACAGTTTATTTTCAGTATTGTTCCTTTGGCTTTGTTACTGGTAATCCAATTACAGATAAAACTGTTGTCGTAAGCAGGAATTTGATTACTGTAAGTCAATCTTGTGTATTCCCAGTATTGAATAGCTGTCTTAAGTGAAAAGGAAGCCAGTGCTGTCTGTATTGTAATAGGTGAATTGTACTCATCACATCCTTTATTAACTCTGAGACCTAATCAGATAACTGATGGCTGTATCAGAATACACTAGTTTAGTCATTTATCAGTTGAATATACCTGCCTAGGCCAAGGAGCTGGTTTTGAAAAGTCAAAAGACAACATACATGAACCCTTGCAGGGTAAATTCTGAGGCTCCTAATTGCAAAATAATCCTGACCTTTCTTAACAGGCTCTCTTGTGATTGCTCTGGTTGCACTGCACTTCAGTCTGTGTTTTGCAATTGGTCTGTGCTGTAAGTTTAAGCCATCTCGTAGCAGTTGTGAGTAAACTGCAGAGCTGTCTCTAGAACTCTTGCTTCTGTGTTTCAGTAATGTATAGAGAAGATACAGGCAACTTCAACAATTTATTTTCAACTTCTGTTTGTTTTAGTGTGGATAAATATGAGAGCTTCAATCTGCACCGAAAAGTACTTTGAGGCACTTGAGAGTTGAGATTAAAATTTTTTAGAGGTTTTATTGCTACTTTTTGTATAACATTTAATGAATAAACTGACATCTGTGATGATGCTGCACGTCACCAAAATATTTGCAATACTGTAGTGTCGTAGCTTTTATGGTCAGTAGTGGTTAAGACGCAATCTAATCTGTGGTTATGGTGTTTTGCTGTTGCTTATCAAACGTGGTGGTTGGACTCTTTGTTATCCACGAGTTTGTGTTTTCATTAGTTTGTTCAAAGAGGAGATGCTGCTCAAAAGCTTCGCTTCTCCTAAGCATTTCATACTGGAATCTGTATAAAATATTGTAAAACAGAAAGCTTATGTAGGAAATACTGTATGGAGTCCTGTTAACTGAAGGAGGGAGTATTTTCAGTTGGTAGCTGATATTTTTGGCAACAGTTCAGTTTGATGTTGGTGTTGCAATCGTGTTATGGTTTCTTTCCAGCGCAGACATTTGGAAAACACCATGACTTAACTGATTTTTTTTAAAACACGTAACTTAACTTTTTACCAAATGGTAGTCTAATAAGATTAGTACTTTTTTAAGGAATAAAAGACAAATTTTACCTGCAGTATATGGCAAAGTTGCAGTGTAGCGTTGGGTCTGCAGAAGCACAGGATGCTTATGTCCCACTGTTTATGAAACATTGTGTAACTGTATAAAAACTAGTTGAGACAGTGAAAGTGCTAGGCCCCTGAAGGAAACTGGTTTGTTTAGGCATATGCTTTCAAGCTCTGCTGTATTCAGTGTTAAAGAAATTTGGGAGGGTTTTTTTCCTTTGTGTACTCCTCTTGTTTAATTTGGCAACGTACAAGAGACTTTCGTTGGTTTTCCACTTTGGACCTTAACAAAAGCTAACTCGGATGTTTGTGCTGTTGTGAATGTTGTGGCATAGACCTGCTGGGTGGTTTACACAGACTGGAGATGCATGTGAGATCTATTTTGTGTTAAACACTTTGGTTGATGCTGAAATTTATTGGCAGACTAAACTGTACAACGGACAGTCTTGCAGCTGGTCCCACTGAAAGTGGCCGTACGTTGATATGCAAAACTGTTTGATATCCACTGTTTTTTTCTGTAAAAAAGCATATTACACTATTTATCGGAAGGACTGATGTGAAAAAGTCACATAGGAAGTTAGTTAGGAAAGTAGATGTTGGTTTCTTAGGGGATTTTCTTAGTTTTATTTTACAGGATTTGATCTTCAGGAAGTACATACTTTCTTGAGGAAGGATGCTTGTGCTTTCAAATAGTCCTATTTGTAGAGAGCTTAGTGTGTAATTCCAGTTTGTTTGCAAAGCTTTAAAAATTTATTATTAAAAACACAAATGCCTCAGAGTCTTGGGATCTTGTGTTGAAATGTGTTTCATAGATTATTCAATTTACTAAAGGAATGCAGTTGAAATCTGTTATCCAGACTCTTATTAGAGCAGCAAGTTTGATAGCTACTAAAAAATAGTGTTTTACTTGGCTATTTAATTTTGTTGAGTGATGGCATTCAGCTTGTCTGAATGGAATTAGTATTTTCTCAGTGGAATTATATTGATATTGGTAAAGACAGAATAACTTGGAGGTAAAAATGAGTGAGCTTTTGTTTGAGGTCAAAATGTGTGGTTGTGTCTAGTACCTCTGAGCATTTTTGTTAACTGTCAGTTGATTAAAGAATAATTATGGCTGTTTATCAGCTTTCAGTTAAAATGTGTTGCATCTTGGTCTACTTAGATTTCTGATGATGATGTTTGTGCAAAGAAAAACGTGAATTTGTTAGTGGAGGTGTCTTTAATAATGCTGTAATTCTAAATTACAGTGCAGGTTTTTTGTGGTGATTTTATCAACTCAAAATTTTAGAAGCCTCTTCAGTACAAGACTGGTTAATGACTCTTAATCTTCTAAGTCAATTGCCTTTTGCTATTTAAAAAAATATTTTCCAAATCTTAGTAATTTAAGTTTTATTCTTTGAGAAGAATGTTGTAATGAATTTAAGTCCGTTGGTTTTTAGTGGCTTCTAACTTCTCTTGGACTTGTAGTCTCAATTTACTTTTTACCTGCTGCTGTCCTCTGTATACTAGGTCAAAATCTGTATGGACACCTGGATTACTTAGTTTCCAGACAATGAAATAGAGGGTGGTGTCATTAAAACACACCTCACAAGTATATACTGTAGTGGTTCTGAGAGTGGCTATAAAAGTCTTAGCACAAGGAAAAATAATTCCATGAAAAAATACTAGTGAGGAATAGTGACAGAAATAAGACAGTCTGATATTTTAAGTGGCAGCTTAAAGTTTGACTTTAGCATGGAAGAGGAGTAAACTGAAGGCAGAATTTTTAATAAGTGGTTCAGAGATGCTGATGGAACTTGACAATATTTGGCCTTGTGGTGAAAAGAGACAAACTTTTGCACCTCAGTGGCTGGAGGTGATGTGGTGGTTGAAAAAAGAGAGGACAGGTTCTGAGAAGAAAGGAGTTTTGCAAGCCTGGTCTTTGTCATCTATATCTAGGTTTCTGGTGGGACTTTTGTTCAAGGATGTCCTTGTGTAGTGGTTCAAAATTCCTGTTGAAAAGAGTTTAGATGACTAGTAGGAAAAAGTATTAGTTGAGGAGCAGGAAATTATCATCAGCTCAAATGGAAAAGATTTTTAAAAACCAGGACTTCCCTTCAGGAAACACCTTAATGCCACTGCTGCTTTAAGTGGAGCAGTTACAAAGCTGGTATTTAACTGTCTGTTCAAAAGGTTCAGCAGAACCTTATGCTATTTGTCACTGTTGTTCAGATGTACACTAGTATTAATGATTGTCAAAACATTTTGTTCTGCACCTTTAACCAATACTTTATTAGTAAAAGGTTTTCTGTTAAAATATGAGAGCTGGTGGGTTTTTTAAGTATTCCAATTATTTTTCCTACAGAATTAAAAAAAAAAAAACCTTGACATGCATGAACCTGTTATGAACCAGTGACAGCTATCTCACTAGAGAGAAAGTTTTTTTAATATATTTTAATTTTCAAAATACAGATTTCTCTTAAAAATAAGTAACTTTTAAGTAGTAATTTTAAAGAAGTCAAGGTATCTTCTTTCAGCTCTCTGGCAATCTAAGGATTTTGTGCCATAAATATAAGAACCTAATCACATTCCTAAGGCTGCTACGACACTTTTAAATCCTTAATGCTTTTCTATCTAGGGTGGTTTAGATATTCAGGAGGATATGACTTCCAGACTGTTGAAAACTAATGGGGATGGTTTCTCCTGTTATGTTCAGTTTCCCTTTTGTGAATGGGAACTGACCATCAGTAGCTGCACAGCTGTGTCCGCTCTTAAATGCCTGTTCTGAGTAATATCTTCCTCCCCAGTATTTAGTTTTCCAAAACATTATTCTGCTTTGTCTTTGGCATAACAACCCTCTAAAAATGAAGAATAGGTTATCTTTTTGTGTGATGATAATTTTGTAACTTCACTGATTTTTAAAATTCCTACTACTGTTTTGCACTGTGCCCCCTGATCAGGGTAAGCGTGCACTTTCATGTGCACTGGATGTGTGTATTCAGGCTGCTTTAGTGTATTGCAGGTTTTTTGAAAATGCTGCAGGCTTTTCCTTCCTTCCTTCTAGAAGTCTGAATGGACTTGAGGAAAAACAAAGCATAAGCATTGCAGCTGGCATTGCATTATAGAGAGCTTAGAAGTCAGCTTCTGGAGTTTGGGAGTTAATGTTTACAACTGAAAGGAAAAGTGTACCCACTTCCTGAGGGTCTTTACTGTGTGTTACTAAATCCATTAGGATTTGCTTGTTGGAATTGCATAGCAGAAGTGCTAGTCTGGTCTTGCATGCTTTACCGTTATGGTTTTGTGCCTCTTTTCCCTTGGTGTGTTTTTGCCTATGTTTGAGAGGACAGGTATTTCAAATACTGCATATCAGGATTTATTAATAAGACTCTGAAATACTACATGTACTTATTTAACCTTTTGGTAGTATATGCAGTTTTAATCACCTGGAATGATGTAATAGTGGTTTGTCCTCAATGTCCAAGTGAAGTATGTTTGATCAACATATAGATTGTCCTTCAGTAAGGCTTTTCTGAGCAGCTGAGGCAATAAAACACGGTTTTATTATGACTGCTGCTATTATTGGTAGTGCTGTATGCGATGTGGAGCAGTAATTCTTAAGTTTTAGGACCTTTCAAGCTTCTTTAAAAAGAAAGGGAGGAAAACTTGTCTTCCCAGACGACTACATTTTTTCCCCTATAACTTTGATTTTATCAACAACTTGATGAACTAGTGGTTTTATTGATAAAGTTATGTGGAAGTTCTCTAGTAAATGACTTTAAATCTTCTGTTAAACTTTGATAAATCAGTGTAATTGTATGCAGAGTGTCTGTGTAATCTGTGATTTATGTATTACCACCATTCAAGGAAAACTTCAGTTCCTTTTTCAGGATCTCATAGTTTGTTGGGTGAATGACTGTCACCTTGTTTGTAGCTGGTCATACTTAAAAGTTAAGAACCCTTCAAACCTTCAAAACTTAGTGCACGTATGTCTGAAATATCATGAGCCATTAAAACAATGTAAAGCTTACAGAGTCTATCAGGTGTTAGAATTTTTACTTGTCCCCTTCTGTGTGAGCATTCTGTGATAATTTAACCTCAGACAACTCTCTGGTGAGGGATATCTACTATTCAAGTAGCTGTTCAGTAATTGTTTTTATCCTTGTAGTCTATCTTGCCTAGTTTTAGGCATTATTTCATGCATCCTTGCACAAATACAGAGTGTCACTCCAACTGTTTTTTAGACCTCCCTGAATTCACTTTCATAATAAAACTGGGCAAGTTCATGTGGTGGCACTCGTGTTTACAGCTGAGGGACAAGATGTAGAGGGAGCACAGTGTTAGCAAGTGTTACTGAATTTTGTAGTAAGAAACTAAAGCATGCTAATCAGTGAAGGTACTGTAAATATGAAAAGGAACAGGCTAGTAGAATAGGAGATATGTGCCCTGGAAAAGAGGCTCCTGGTTGAGGTTGTTTGATGAATCTGCATCCTATCTCTTTGTATGGGGAATTCTCATGAAACCTGCACGCAACTAAATTCAGCTGAATTTTTTTTAAAGTAATGGGAGGCTGTATTTTTGTGTCTAGAAATAGTGTTTGATAAGCGTTCTGTAAATAATATGCTTTCTACCCACTAAGAAGTGATCTTGCCAGTAAACTTTATTAATCAAATATAAATTATATGCACTTCAGTTTTGTAATTCAAAATAGCTAAGACTTTGTATTTTACTTTCTTATACTGTCCTGTTTTTACAGCTCTTGTGTAGGTTTCCATAACTTTATCAGTTTAGACTGATCTAAGGCTGTGTTGTTACTGAAATGAGCTGTTACAAACAGGATACTTAAGTATCTCTTGTGCCAGCCCAAGTACTCCCATGGCTACACAGAGTAGGATCAGGAAACTGATGTAATTTGGAGTTTAGTAAAAAATAGAGTGATTTCCTCAGCAGACTTGTGTGGCAGCAGAAGCAGCTAAGTCAGCACCGTAGAGGGGCAGAAGTACAAGGAGGAGGTTTGCTTCTCTTAGTATCACCCTGGGACTAACAAATTGATTTAAGACAATGGGAAGACTTGCGTTGTAAATGGGAGGGAGTCGTAAATGGAGGGTGAGTACCAAATAGTTAAGTGCTGGTTTCCCAATTTTAGTGCTAGTCAATCTTTAATGATCAGTGTTGTTACAAGTCATACCAAATCTAGCTCTCTGAAGTGTTGTTACAAAGGCAAAGAATAATCTAAAGGTTGAGAAGGCTGTTTTAGAGACAATGCTTTGTAAGCATTTGATTTTATATGGAGCTTCAGTTAGCACAACTGTGACAGTGAGTAATCTGTTTTTATCAAACCTGAGATTTACTGCTTTTCAGAGAAATTGATGTTGAGAAATTGTGTGTTAGTTTTTAGGACTCCCAGTCTGATAGTTTGATGCTTCTCAGCTCTCCGTTGAGGAATTACGGAAGCAAGTTGATTATTTATACAGCAAATCTGCAGCAATCTTGCTCTTCTTTTCTTGGTGGTCTTGATGACTGAAGGATTGTGTGGCAACCTTCTCAGCAACCTTTTGAGCCCTCTGAAGATTGTCCTAAATCTTGTATAGACAAGATACTTTGAGAGGGCTTTTTTTGTAGGGTGAACTTTGGAATTGTGTTTGATTTTTATGATTTCTGTGGTCTGTTGATTTTCAGATTGTGTAACTTACTAATGTGTCTGGTGGAACAGTATAAGGTCTGAGCAATGCCTAATAAGAGACTTGATTCTGCTTGGCCGCGTACTCCAGGAGTATTTCCAGAAGAAGGAGGTAGTTGGGCCATGAGGATTCAGGAGGCAGGTGCCTCCCTCATTTATGATCATAACCATATTTTTATCTCAGTTATCAGGAAACTGAGTGTGAAATAAGGCCCAAAAGTTGCAGCTGGCAACTAAGATTTGTCATGTACTTACAAAAGGGTGCTGGCCAATGAAAAGTCAAATAAAAAGGGAGAAGACAGTCAATTACAGAAGACCAGAATTTTGGAAAGAGTTGAGAACTGCTTTCAAGTTAAAAACCATAAGAGCTTTTGTAACCTTCTTTAGATGATAATTATCAAAGTATTTAGTTGTAGGTTTGTTTTTGTAAAGAGTGTGCATGCAGTATCTTCCAAATGTCTGAAGTATGATCTTGCAGATACGTGCCTGTGAAATGTTACTTAAAAAAAAGGTAACAAATTTTATGTGCTCTTGTATTTATGACTAGTGAAAATTGGAGTAACAAGTTCAGCTTGTGAAGCTGGGTGGTAATTTGCTTAGATACTAGAGGAATGCAAATTACGTGTAATTGCAGTTTTCTTCAGAAGATTGTTAATTTTTCTGTTCAATTAGAGTAAGTTTTATAGTACTTTTTTAGAATCTAAGGAACATAGTGGCATTTGAGTTCAGCTGTTGTGTTTGCTCAGCTCCTTCCATTGTGAGCCCATTGTTTAAAATAGCTGATTCTGGGTCTTGGTCTCTACCTTATGCCTTGAGATATCATTCCTAAGAGCTCTCTTTTTTAAGAAATCGTGCCTCCTTTAATAATGGAATTACTATTAACTCAATTTTTTGTTGTTGATCTTAAGCCCTCTAGAGCAGAGTGGTCTTTACTGTACTTCTGCTGTTTTTTTAATCCCTCTTTGAAGAAAATGTTATATTGAATCTTGACTTTAAAAGACTGCAGTCAGTGTAAAGTGATAATAAGGACAAATGAGTCTGTGGTTTCCTGCGATGATGGCTGATCCAGTAATATCGTTGTTTAAAATTTGTATTCCCATCTGCATGTTGCCTTGTGTTCCATAGGATTTTGGCTTGCACTTGCACATTGTACTGAAGAGACTTTTATCCCCTCAGCAAACTTAGTGTTTTTGTTGTCCCACTACTGTAACGTTTTGCACTAGACCTTTTGCACTAGTTGAGGTAGCTTGTCTGGTCCCCTCAGTGTGTTATTACCGACTAGGTTAGTGGGCGAGTAGATAGCTTCATTGCAGAAGTTAGGTGGGTAATATGATGGACATTTGAAAAAAAACTCCAAATGTGGTTTTTTACCATATAGAACAGAGCACTAAAGCCAATTCACCCTTGATAGTCTAACCCTGAGCTGTCTTCAGGAGTGACTAAAGTGCAAATTGATAAAGTACAGCTGCTTTCTTTATAATAGGTTTATAAATTCTGTCTGAGTTCATGTAACCCTTTCTTAAGCTGTTCAATGTACTGGCATTGAAAACTAAATTGCTTACAGGTATGCTCTGTACCTCTTCCAATGTGGCCTTGTGTTTGGAAGAAAATGTGTAGCAGTGCCATACAGGCGAAAATGTGTGCGTGTATCACAGTGTATATAATCTGATTGCTATTTGTGTCATCTTTTAGAGTTACTGTACTAAGCTTAATATCTTTATTTCAAGCCAAACTCCCCAAAATTTATGAATAGAGAGTACTACTTTGTCTCTAGGACAGAAATGTTGTTTTGCTAATCGTTGAAGTGATTAGTGCAAAAGTTTCTTTTTTTGGCTTCCTTCCTCTGAGACAGACTTAATTGCTTTGTTTTGGGAACAGAATGGATTAAAAGTTGATACCTCTTTTTGTGTTTTCAGGCTCGGATAGCGTTTTTACAAGGGGAGAGAAAGGGTCAAGAAAATTTGAAGAAAGATTTAGTGAGAAGAATAAAAATGTTAGAATATGCATTAAAACAAGAAAGGTAGGTATACAAATTGTTCAGCTTTTGTCTGACCAGGAAATTTTTGCACACTAAAAGTAATTCCATCACAACATAAACAACACTAGATGATTCTTTATGTAAGCTTTACTTTCTGTAAACTGTCTTTATCGTTGGTTATCTTCACGCTGTTTTCCAATAAACTTTAGTGTCTGCTATAATAGATACAGTAGATTGCATAGTATTCAAATTGCTTGAACTCATGTCTGTCTTCAAAGTTAAATTGGACAGTTTCTCTTTTCTAAATCAGGGGTAACAGCATGCTAAGTAAGAATAAGCCTTCCAAAAACATTTGTACCTTATGACTATACCTGCCTTTTAGTGTTAAACTTGGAAGGATGAAAAAATATGTTTCTCCTGATGACCTACAACTAATTTCTATGTGTTGCATGATGAAAACTGTGATGTGAGGCTGAATGGAATCCTATAAAAGTTAGCGTTACATTTTGAAGTACTGTTTTTCCATGTGGTGGATCGTAGGATTTCTAGTCTCTGTAGGTGTGTTTTCTGTCAAGTATTCATTAATGCTTTAAAAGTTAATATACAGTGCATGCAGGTTACTGTCCTTCAACCCTTTGTGCTCAGGTTGTTTCATTTGAACAAAATTAGTTGTTAATTTTGCTAAAATGGTTGGAAAATAAGTCATGTGCCTGTGCTTTCACTATTGGACTCAGTTGTTATATTTAATTTTATCTTGCTCTTAAAAATTAGCTGAATCCACCAGTGTAAACATCTTAAGGATCAAGCAACATCACAGGTAGCTTTTACTATTTTGATTTGAGGGGAAGACACCTGACAGAGTGAATGCAAAATTTGTAGCAAAGTATAGTGAGGCTTCACCTGGACATTTCTGGAGTTAGTTGTTGAAGAGTAAGTATGTAAAAACAGATTTTACGTTATTCAGTACTGTGAGTATGTGACTAATACAGAAATAACTTGGTTTAGTTAGTGATGTTCTGATATGGTACATACTTCTGTGTGAAGTGTCCAGTAAAACTGCTTCAGAAAGCAACACATGGTCACACAAAGCTGTATCACCACATGATTACTGGTGAAGTCGTGAGCAGAAAGGATCAATTTCTTCATTCAGGCCTGTCCTCAAAATTGAAAGTAGCTCAAGGCTTCTGACCTGTAAAGAACTAAATGTTGAATTGTGACATCATGCAGGTAATGTGCAAGTCTGGATTCAAGCCAGGTGAAAAGTATGCAAAGTACTGTGTGTGTGTACTTAAGAACATTGAACATATCAAAGGAGTAATGAGCTTTTACGGCAGATCCAAGCTTCTTGGGTATAAGTACCTTTCTGAAGTTAAATGTTTAATTTTTTTGTCAATAAAATTTGTGTGCTGCACAGAGACTTTCTGGAAATGCACAACGTAAGGCCGGGAGGATTATCTCCTTATTGAGAGAACTCAGAGGCAGTTAATTACAGCTGAAGACATGACAAAACAGAACACAGACTTTGGAGATCAGTGGCATTGGTGAAACCTAATTCCTGCTTTCTTCTGAAATGCAGCTACCTTGATAATTTGACTTCCCATGAAGTTCCAAAACTCCTGTGATGGGCCAGAAACATGTAAATGCGTCAACAGAAGGAGAATGGCAAAACCAGTTTGCTTAAATGTTTTTGGCTAGTGGGTAGAAGCCAATGCTGCATACTCTGCTGGAGAAAAGTCCCTAAGTCCCAGCTAGAGTTGTCATGAATACTGCTAAAAACAGGAACTGAAACTCTGTGCTTGATTGGTGAAGGTGTGGAAGGCCATGAGGAAGCATTCTGCTGTTTTTGTACCAAATACCCAGTCGTTTGAGGGGATCTAACTGTGGAAACATGGAGTAAGTAATGAAAGCAAGGAGGCCCTGACTTGTCAGTAAATAGTCAGAGTGTGATAGTTTCTTGGTGGTTGTGCAGAGTTCAGTGTAATAGAGGGTTTTCTGCCAGTTGTTGCTCAGAGTGAGGAATCACAACTCGTGAAAAGACACCAGTGAGAAGAACCCAACTGCAAAGTAAAGTAAGTAGGAGACTCTCAAAACTGGAAGTTGTCAATGGGAGTTGTAAGTGTTGCCCTTCATTCCCCTGCCCCTTTCTCCTCTTGCTGCCAACTCAGATGCCATCCAAAGGATTCATGCAGTGGAATGTCAGATTATAGGGAATTGGAAACAGACTCATTTAGACTATTATGTCTGTCATGATCTCAGAAAGAGTATGAAACAGGACTTGAGTGTGTGAGACAAAAAAAATGCAGTAGTAGTTACAAAATAGATCTAGCATCCCTAAGTATCTGTGCAACAGGTGTGATGTTTTAGAGGTAAAATGTTGTTTGTTGTTTTCATGTCCTCAATTACTTTGGACTTGCTGAGATCATAGCTGGCTATTTTTTCACTTCATGGGGTTTTGGGGGAGAACTGTCACTGAGTTGTCAACAATCCAGTAGCTTGTTGGTGATTTTGAAGATATGTAATAATTACCCTTGGTTGTGTGATGATATAGAGAGGAATTTGTGTGCAAATATAACTTCATTGGGATTTCATGAGGTTATTTTCTTGCTGTAAAACTGAACATCAGATGTGATGTGATCAGCCATAAGTGATCTCATCACAGGCAGTAATATTTGGGTTTCTTTGTGGTGGTTAGTCATTGGTATAATTCTGGATCATATACATCGTTATCTTCTCTAATGAGCTATTAAAATATAATTTTAATTAATGTTTTGAAATTGTAGCTCCAAAATAGAACTGCTCCTCAACAGTGTTTGCCACAGCTCTAAACTGTACAAATTTAGGTTGGCTTTTCAGTTGCAGTGCTTTGTTTGCCACACTTACGAATTGAGCAAAAGCATGAAAACCTTTTGTCACTTCATTGAACTTAACAATTTCTTAATTACTTTCATTTTGGTTGGTTGGGGTTTTTTTACCCTGAAATGTACAGTGCTTTGTGTAGCATGCACCCTTTACCTGGAAAGCTTGGTGGAACATCGACCTATTACAATGTGACACAGCTTTGTGTCTCCACTTACCAAGGTAGAGGTGTACCTAGTGTAGACAGCCTTCTCAGTCCATGGATGAAATAGGAACACTCTCACAAATAATTACAAAATGCTTAATTGACAGACAGATGCAGGTCAGAGCAATACCTTGTCTTCGGGAGCACTGCTGTTCTTCAGTTACTGTGGAATTGCTGTGAGGACAGGATTGCTTGTACTGCCACGGGTCAATAGTGCCACCTGCCGACAGTGACAGCGCTCGTGAGACTGTGCAGTGACACTTGGTGGAAACTTCTCTACCATCAAATATACCAGTCCACGTTTGGGAAAAGTTTGTACTTTAGGTTGGCCCAGTCATTTGAGAAGACTTGCTGGAAATATAAATGACATATGCAATGTAATATTACACATTTGTTCAGCATATACATGATGCTCAACGTATATTCCATTATGTATCTTGTCTTGAAGTTTCATATTTCAGTAGTTTTAAGAATGGTGGGAGCCACATATGGTTCAGTTATCCTTAAAAAAATCCTAAAAAAATTCTGCCTCCAAATTGTGTTCTAGGAGAATTACCAATAATTACCACAACATTATTATATGGATAAATTGCATTGCGCTAGTATGGTTGTTTGAAATAACATTTCAGTGTTTTGACTTGATAAAAACACATTGTCAATCTGATAAACATTTCCATACCTTTTCAGGGCAAAATATCATAAATTAAAATATGGCACAGAATTGAACCAAGGTGACTTGAAAATGCCAACTTTTGAATCAGGTAATTTTTTTACAGTAACCTGTTACGCTGTTTCTTTATATGCTGCTACAGATTGGCTCTATTCACTTTATTGCAGCTTTCACTCTCCCTCTCACCTTTCCTCAGGAAAGGCTTGATAGTGGTTAAATGTTTTGTTTTAATCTGAAAATGAAAAATTACATGACCTTGACTTTTTGTGAAAGAGCTCTGAATATCTAATGAAGCTCTGAGTAAGGTTGCATAATACCTGTGTTAGCTGCTCCTTCTCATTATTTCTTATAATATACCTTATGAAGGGTTTAATTTTTTTTCGCCATACATTTAGAAAAAAATAGTGCAGAAGAAACATAACAAATACCGTTGGGTTTTGGTGCTTTTATAGGATATGAGCTTTTAAAGAATGAGGAAGAAAAAGTATTGCATTGGCCTGGAAAGAAGTCATTGATCTTCTGTTATTAATTTAAATCAAGGGAAAAAGTCCTAAGAAGAAAACATAGGCTTATCTGTATTGGTACTCTGGAGTGCCTCTGATTTTTTGCAATGCAATACAAAGTTGATTGTTACAGTTTTGCTGTTTACAATATTGCAGATACAGGAAGGGACTATTTCATAAGAGTTGCATGAGGCTTATCTTGAAATGTGGGTCTATGGGGAATCTTACTCCTGGCCTTTATTTCTGTAATGTGCCTTAAAATGGTGCCCTACAGATTTTTATCCTACTCATCCCCCTTTTTTTTTTTCCTGTTCTGCTTCAGAAGTCCCATGTCTTGGGTACTTTTATACCTGTCTGAAATTTGAAAGCATAATTCATGCTTGATAGGATATTTTTGTGTAAGTGTTACAGTGAAATGAGTTAGGTGTTAAAATTCTTAAATGGTTAGTTTGTACTTCTTTTTGTAAATCTCTACCGTGGTAGCATTGCAGTGGACCTAGATTTTAATTATTCATTTAAACTGATGGAACTTGTATTAAACTTGAGGTGTTTGTTTTTTCCAGATGCTGTTACATGTCACTGCTTCTCTTTAACTGCATTTTCTGTGTTGCTTTCTAAGCACTTGTGCCTTGTGAATGAGATACGCGCTCTTCTTAGCAGTAAGGCTTCAGCTGATCAGGATAAGGCTCTTATGCACTAGTTAAATATTTTTCTGGAACCTTTTCATGCTAAGATGTCAGATATTTAAAATTTTATTCTGTGAACTTTGACACTTCAGCAAAGAGTTAGTAAAAACCACTGTGTAAGACTGCATCTATCAGAAAGCTTTTTTGCCTCTAGTTTCATTAGTATGCTGTAAAAAGTAAATTGATCTTTAAAAACAAAACAAAAACCACCACACAAAAACCCATCCAACTTTGACACTGTGTCTTTCAGAAGAAACCAAAGATATGGAGGTTCCTGCAGTACCTCAAAATAGCCAATTGACCTGGAAGCAAGGCAGACAGTTACTGAGACAGTAAGTAATACCATTGAATATTGATGTGTTAAACTTTTCCCTAAAGTATGAGGAGAGTTTTGTGTTTACTCCATGACAGAAATTTAAGTGGAGAAGTTCATTTTTCAGGACTTCATAGTTTTAGGATTTAAGCAGTATAGAGTAAGACTTTTTTCTCTGAGATGCTTATTTTTCTATAAATCATTTAATAGTGTAATTTCTTTCTAATAGCCAATGCTGATTTGATTCCTTTTCCCTCATACAGTTTCCTCTTTCTTCTTTTAATGCATCCAGGTATCTTCAGGAAGTAGGTTACACAGATACAATATTAGATGTGCGCTCCCAGCGGGTGAGGTCTTTGCTTGGGCTCTCCAATTCAGAACCAAATGGTTCAGTAGAGACAAAGAACTTAGAGCAGATTCTCAATGGGGGTGAATCACCTTCATCAAAACAAAAGGGACAGGAAATCAAAAGGTGAGTGAAAAAAAAAATGCATAAAGCTTAAGTATGTTTTATGTAGTCATTGATATCCACTGGTCAGTTGACATTGAACCGTAGAGTCTCAGAACACCTGGCTAGAAATGATAATGAACTAACTGTAATTGGTAATACATGGAAATACACATAGGAATATGAGTTTCTGTGTATTCACAGAATGTGTTTAATTAAAGCACAGATTCTCTTCAGTGGTGCTTTTATATTAAGGATTTGGGCAGCTGTAGAAATTTCTTGATACAACCTTTTACTTGGTTCAAAACTCCTAAGCTACTAGGAAGCAATTGAATGTAATCTGATTAATAAAAACATTAATCTGTTAATGTGTTTATTTATGTAGGAATTCTGGTGATGTTCTTGAAACGTTTAACTTCTTAGAAAATGCAGATGATAGTGATGAAGATGAAGAGAATGATATGATAGAAGATATTGCAGACGGAAAAGAAAAGCACCGGCTAAATAAGAAACACAAAGTAAATGAATTTTTTTGTGTCTATACCTACATAGATATGTATATCACTTTTAACCTAAATATCTGAGCAGGTATTTAGTCTGTTGATGATTCCACTGCAGAGAAATGTTTATCTGCTTGCAGATTGGTAATGAAGGTTTAGCTGCTGACCTGACAGATGACCCCGATACTGAAGAAGCTTTGAAAGAATTTGATTTTTTAGTGACAGCTGAAGATGGTGAGGGAGCTGGAGAAGCTCGAAGTTCAGGAGATGGAACAGAGTGGGGTAAGATGCTAACAAAAACATTTGGAGAAAAAAAGAATACTTGTATGTGGTAGTACATAAGAGTTGCAGCACCTGCTAAGGTGGTGTGAATGTGTGGATGATTGTGATGATCAGATGCTGACCCGTAGATAACAGTGTGTTGGATATAGTTGACACTAATAAGATCACAGTTAACATTGGCTTATGGTTTCAGCTTTGATTCCAGGACATAATTGGAACATTTTCTTTCTTCAAGAAGACAAACTAGAATTCTGAATATCTTACTATGCTGAATGAAATTTACTTACAAGTCTGCATTACTTTCCTTTTTGTTTCTCATCCGGAACTTCAATACTTTCTGTACTGAAGAAGATAAATTAGTTTCTTCAGAGTACTTGTAAAAATGGGCTTCTAGTATATTTAGTTTTTTTAACTGATGCTTTTTGAAGTTATTGCTAATGTGGCTTACATTAGTTGTGGGGGGAAAAGTGCTCTTCTATTGGCCCAGTTTTATTTATTCATTTTAATTTTACAGTAGATAATAAAATTAAATAGATTTTGATACGGAAAAAAAGTGCCAAGTCTTCTGACTTAGGCTTCTGGAGTCTGCATATTTTGAAGGAAAAACTGAAAGAGGGAGAGAAGAATCATAGCCAAGTAATTAAGGTATTACTACAGGTTAGGTGAACCTATAGCAGAAGTGTGGCACAGCCTTTTTTGTGACAGCTTGTTTAACTGCA